>JAQFXT010000729.1:0-27145 GCA_034683725.1 Strigamia crassipes | reverse complement strand
GAAAAATACCATTTTTTGTCGAAAAATACCATTTTTTGTCGAAAAATACCATTTTTTGTCGAAAAATACCATTTTTTGTCGAAAAATACCATTTTTTTGCGAAAAATGCCAATTTTTTTAACAGCATTTCAAACCGACCCGACTTTGGCTATTGCAGTTTGTACGAAGGTCTCCATTAGAATGTGGGGTAATCTAGATTTTGCAGTTAGAACACCCACGTTCAATGACAGCAAATATAGTAATTACATTTTTGCGTACTCTGTAGTACAGTCAATGTGAGAAGAATATAATATTTGTGTGGCAAATTACCAAGCAAATACTGCTCGCGAAGATGATGACGATTATTGTCCATTCAAATATCCAATGATCGACGACTTGTATAACTAACTTTCTGAATTGAAACCACCTTCCCGCAAATTTAGATGTTAGAACGTACTTGCAACAGCAACACCTGAAAATAATCGATGAAAGAAATGAGTATTTGTGAATGGTTTTGGTTTACCGGTTAAAAAATTTTACTTTTTGTACATCCAGGTTGGGAAACAGTCTTCTGGGGTTCTTTCAGATAGCGGTATCTCTTTTGCTTCTTCTTCTTCTTCATCATCATCCATGTTGTCGAGGTTCACTTCTGTGTTTTCCTCTATTGATTTTGTAGTTGGTTCTTCAGTCGTTGCGATGTTGGACACTTTCGAATTTGTTCTAGTCAACGTGGGTTTTTCAACCGACGAATCGATAGTTTGAGTTGGTTCGTCTTGTTTTGTAGTAGTTCCATACGTTTCAACCTTAAGCAGCGTGTCCGTGAGATTGACGTCCGATATCGATCCGTTTCGCAAATTGGTCAAGTAATCTGCGACCGGCGTCCAAGTTGCTCGGCGAGGCGTTTCTTCCAATTCGTTTGGAACTTCTTCTTCAATTGAAACAACATTCATCAAACGCTGTCTGCTTTCGCTCACTGCAAAAAGATTTGGTGATTGAAAATCAAAGTGTCGCGTTGATAAACCAGCGGGGCTGGATTAATAAATAAGCTGGATTAATAAATAAGCGGAGCGGGCACCAGTCTGCGGGCCCCACGCAGTTGTGAAGATTATCTCCATTTAACGGCCGAAATTTTTAAAAACAAAACTGAGTAAAAGCTTTGAGAATGCCGCCGAGCAAACTAAGCACGGGTTAACCAGGGCCGGGCCGGATAATCAAATTGGTACAGTAGGCAGTGGCGTAGCTAGACCTTTTGCCGCCCGGGGCGGTCTCTGGATTTGCCGCTCTCTATAAAAATTTTGGCAAAAATCTTGCAAAATTTTGTAAAAATCGGCAAAATTTTGCTAATTTTTGCAAAGTTTTCTAAATTTTTGCATAATTTTCTACATTTTTGCAAAATTTTCCAAAATTTTGCAAAAAATTTTGCAAAAAATCTAGGTAGAGTGCCGCCCCCCCCCCGCCCCACCTTGCTATGCCACTGACAGTAGGCACTGACTTAGGGGCCCCATACCTTCAAAGGGCCCTCGTACATTAGAAAACTCCTGAAATGGGATTTAATCCAGCCTGTATTTGAAATTACCTCGAGTATTGGTCGACGGGTATGGACTCTCCGGATGCACCCTGTTCATGAATCCGGAATCTGGCACGACGTCTGGTTTCACAATCACATCCGGTTTGCTCGACAGGATGCTTTCAATACTCTGTGATCGTTTCTTTTTTCTGAATTCGTAGATTTTGTAGCAACAGTAAAATATATATTTTAGTCTTTTAATCCCTAAAAGGAGTCTGGAAGCTTCATCGTCCTGTTGGTGATAAAAATAATCGTTAATTTTGATTAGTTAGTGTTTTTTTTTTAATTTTTTAATTTTTTACTTTTTTGTTTTGTGATAATTCGTCGGAGTTGAACGAGCTGAGCAGCAAAGCCAAGAACAGGTTTAGAACCATGAAATTGCCGACCACCAACGCCGGTAGAAAGATAGCCATGCACCATTCACCCGAAGTGAGCATGCAATCCCACAACGGCTCGACCCATTCGCCGCATAAAACACGAAAAATCATCATGAATGAGTGGACAAAATCGGTGAAATTCCATCTGTAAAACGCCAAAATTAAATCGGAATTTGCAATTTTTTTCGTTTAATTTTATCTACCGCGGTATTTCGCCGTCTGGGAACTTGTTTTCAGTATAATTTGAGCCGAACAATTGCATTCCAAGGATGGCAAATATGTACATGATGATTACCAGGACAAGGGTCAAGTTTCCAAGGGCGCCCAATGTGCTGACGATTATTGATAAAAGCACCCGCATTGTAGTCCACGACTGGGCCAGTTTGAAGACTCGTAACTGGTGGATACGTTAGATATTGATAGATTATTAAGATTATAAACGATTTTATTAATACTGACCAATCGCAGTGCTCTCAAAACGGACAATCCGTTGATGTTTTCTAATCCAAGTTCGACTAAACTGAATAAAACTATCACTAGGTCGAAATTGTTCCACGAGTTCTTGAAGTAATCTTTGCTCAACGCTATGAGCTTCAATGTTGTCTCGATTGAAAAAATGGCAGTAAATACCTGTTGTGTAACAATGACAAGCAATTAGACTTTGTTTCGAATTTCTGTGGTTGTTTTTTTTTATTTTTTTATTTTATTTTTTACCTTATTGCCAATATTTAGAACTTCTTTTAAGTCTGGACTCATGCCGTGATGTTCGATTGCAAGAAAAATCGTATTGAAGATAATACACGTGGTGATAAACAATTCGATTAGTGGATCGGTTACAATGTGGTATGTTATTTTTTGAATTTTGAGCCACCATTGGAATTTAATGCAGCGTCGGGAACAACATTCGCAGTTTCGGTCTGGCAATGAATCTAAATGCGGAATAATTAGTAGGGATTTGTCGATTACGTTGTTTATATGTATTAAAAGTTACACGTTGTAGTTCGTTCATTTGGTAAATGCCTTTTTAATGAATGAACATATAAAACAGAAGAAAAATTTCTTAAACAGATTTATTTATCTCGTGCTTGTGTAAAAAATGTTTTATTTTTATGATTAATCGTGCCTGCACTAGTTCTCTAAATAAATATGACACCTCGATGCGCTAACCTATGCGTAAATTGAGGTTTGGCGATTACATTTTTATACGTTCGACTTATAACTTATAAATGGCGCGCTATGCTAAGCGCAATGTGACTAGGCGGCCCGAGTCATGTCGCGCCTAGAGATTTATAAGTTAAACGTATAAAAATGTAATCGCCAAATCTGTAATATGTATAGCTTTTACTTATAGCATAACTTATAATTCTGTTTTATAAGTTGCATTCTGAATTTGTAAACGTAATCAACAACTTACAACTTAAATCTATCTGTTATAAGTTTTTGAAGTTAAAAAAACGTAATCGCCAAACCTCTTATTGATTAGATCAGCACGAGTTTTTTCGTGTTGCGGGGGTTTATTTTGTTGCGTTATTTTGCATTAATCAGTTTGGTAAGGCGAAATATTTGTATAAAACTTACCGTTTATAATTTCAGGTTTTTCTGGTTGCACATCTTCATCGAGACTCGGAGCCAAGCGATGTAATTCTTTTAATGCTAATTGATAGGTGTTTGTACCTGTGGATTCAGCCGAGTCTCTAGAAACCTACGATAAACAAAAGCAAAACATAAAAATTAAAAAAAAAAATAATTAAAACTTTTTAAATTATATTTAAATAATATTTTTAAAATTATTATTTTTTTTAAATTAATTTTTTGTGTATTGAAATTGGTTACACGTGTTTAATGCGTATTGGTCAACTAACACTAGCATAATTTATTGGTTTTTCAAGGTTAAAACTTACAGCAAATAATATTCTTTCGTATGGATTTTAAGTCACGCAAACAGTTACCGGAGCAACGAATTTCTGTTTATTTAAGTTTTCAGCGACACGGTAATGGATGGGTATAGTACGTGTGGACGTAGCGACATTAAAAAAATCAACAAAAATAAATTTGCACACGTAAAATAGACTATTTTGAATACATTTTACTGTATTTCACTACATGTACCGAATAAGTGGTGGTTTTGAGATTACAGTCAAATCTCATTATAACGACTCCCGATATAACATTTTTGATAAAACAAATTTTTTTAAAATGACTCGGTTGGTTGGTCATGTTAAAAAACTACGGTATACCGAATTTTGATATTACGAATTAATCATTAACGAACATTTGTTTCTTGGGTCTCTTGCGATTCGTTATAACGAGGTTCGACTATTGATCAACCATATTTTTATTTTATTTCTTAGATTTCACTTGGCTGTTTACTTACCAATGTGGGCGGCAAAGCTGTATTCTTAATCTCTCCATTTTCAACCGTTGCACTGTTATCATGAAGGCTGTTTTCACGGTTCTCTAAACCACAGTCACAAGTTGTGTTTTTGGGTGCAACTTTCGAGTTGACCCGTTTTATTAAACTACTGTTGAAATTGTTTGTGCTTCGTATACTGCCAGCATTTCGTGGTGCCGTAGTTGCCGTGCCGTATCTCGAGTACGGCACATTCGGGATCTCTATTTCCGCGATTGGTTTTGGGATTCTCCACTGATCACTGGAGCCACCGTCCAAAGTCGTTCTCGGACGGTCGTCCAGAAGTGATGGCAATGGTGGAGGCGGTCGAGCGGGGAAAGTACTTGTCTTGGTTCCAGTTGCCATAGGTATGTCAGCTGGATCTAATTCAGTGTCACTGATTGGATCTGTCATAGTTATTGCTCCATGGCGAGTGATCATTCGTTTCTTTTTATTTTTCTTTGCGTTCGGTTGACTTTCGAGCTGAGCTTCTTTCAACTCCTCAGCGTATTCTTTATCCAGTTGCATTTCCTGCAAACATTTCAGTTTTAATTAAAAATAGTAATTAACGAATAAATGTAACAAAAACTGCGTTTTTTGTGTAAAGACATGTTATTGTAAACATTAGAAATATTATTATACCAAATTGTAATTGTTGAGTGATGTAATGGTCAGGCATCCATTTTTTTAAAAAAAAGCTAAAATGGAGGCATATTGGTTTTTTGTGGTGTGACGTAGTTTATTCTCGTTTAGTACAGTACAGTGCCCAATTCTGTTGGAGTCCCGGACAGCACTCGGGATCTGGGTTCAACTATGAACCAAGGATAACATGGACACGTTTCCATGTGTTCAGACCGTTATGCCGCTGGTGGCACCACATGCAAGCCGCTTTGCATTCTTGGAGGTCTTACCGTAGCAAGTTTTTAGTCTGAAATTTGATGTTTTAGACCAAAAATAAATTCTGTAGACCAAAAACGAATATTTTAGACCAAAAACAAATACTTTTAGACCAAAAATGAATATTTTAGACCAAAAATGAATATTTTAGACCAAAAATGAATATTTTAGACCAAAAACGAATATTTTAGACTAAAAACAAATACTTTTAGACCAAAAACAAATATTTTAGACCAAAAACAAATATTTTAGACCAAAAACAAATACTTTTAGGCTGTAACAGTTTATTTGTTGTTACTGAGGAAAACCCACAATACAATGGTGTGACACATGTGACTGCCTTCAGCGAATCAGAGCACAGAACCATCTATTCATAGGAAATAACGCATGGAGACGTGTCCGTGTTATCCTTGGTTCATGGTTCAACTTCCAGCTTGTCCTCAGAGTTAGGGCTGTTTTGTTTTTTCCATAAAAAATTAACGGGTAGGAATAAAACAAACCGGTAATTACGGTAAGTAACGGTGTGATGTAACTGGGAGTTAAAACATTCGGTCAAGTTCAATAAAAGTCTTTAAAAAGTCCATCAAGATTAACCGATAATACTCACAAAAGTGCTTAATTTGAGCATGCACAATGGACTAATAAAAATGCAATAAATGTCCATCATTTTTTAAATTATTAATTGTAAAGTCAATTCTTAGACGCTAATCAATACTCGCGTTATTGCGCTGTGCCCATGACTAATTTTACTACAGTAATTACATACCGGGAGGTTCTAACTTACTCTTTGCGTTGCTTCAACTTCAGTCTCATATGCCATAGCAACAACTGCCAACATTAAATTGACCAAGTAGAAAGACCCAAAGAATACCACCAGAACAAAATAGACCAGATGAATTGAACCGTTGGCAAAAATAATCTGAAACAATAACTGTAATGTAAAAGGATCGAAATAAAAAAAAAAAAATGAAATTATTTACCCTGTTGTAAATGTCTTCCCAATAATCCAAAGTAATTAATTGGAATGTGTTTAGCATTGCTGATCCAAAGTTGTCAAAACTTGTGTATCCAAAATTTGGATTACCTCCAATATCGGGTAAGCAAGTGTAATTTTCATTGCATTGACTTGAAATGTGAATTGTCACGTGAGTCAAGTGGAAAAGTAATACAATTTGATTTGTAAACGCTTACTATTGTCCCGAAACATTTCCACAGTTGATGTAAGACACTTTGTTCGGGATGTTGTCCACTAACCAGTTGCTTTTATTTTGAACGTATCTGGATAAAATGAGAAAATTAAACAACGTGAATAGTGAAATTGATGTAATTAGGGTTCACAACTTACTTAAAATATTCCACGTCTGACATATAGTTTTCGTCTGTCGTATTGTAGTCTTTGACGCATTTGGTTAAAAGTGTACCCATGTAAATTTGTAGTGCAAACAGGGCAAAAACCATTAAACAAAACACGGTCAACAGCATAACTTCAGATAACATTTTGATAGAATGTAATAACGCATTCACTATGGTTTTTAAACCTGAAATACACAATTAGATAAGTTTTGGGGGTAATTGAAATTCAATTTATTGTAACCTGGTAAAATTGAGACTGTTTTCAGTGCTCTGAAAACCCTAAATGTTTTGAGGCCTGATATGTTCTTGACTTCTACAAAACTTGTAACAAAACTAAAAAAAAAAAAAAAATAAATGTATATATTAAATAAAAACTTAGAAAAAAAAACAAGAAAATATAAAAAAATACATTTTTTTTGTAAAGACTTTTATTTTGCCATTAAATGACGGATTGGGCATCCATTTGCAAAAATAATTAAAATGGAGGCACATCGGTTTTTGTGGCGTAACGTTAAATTAAATAAAAGTCTTTAAAAAGTATTGTAACTATTTTTTTTCGTACCCTAGTACAATGACAACAAAATCTAACCAATTCCATGGGTTTCTAAGATACGTATATTTGTTGAGAATAAATCCTTTAGCTATTGCTTTTATTAACATTTCTATTGTGTAGATAGTTAAGAAAACATACCTGTAAAGGAATAATAAAGTTTAGACACTAAAACGTTAATTTAATTGTAAATACTTACTCCGCTTCTTCTATCGGGTTGCTTAGTGCTAGGAAGACACAGTTGAATAAGATGGTCAATATCATTACATAATCAAAATATCTGTTCGTGTTAAGGAAATGATTTTGACACGTGACACAATTATATAGTAAATAATAGGGATGGGTTCGAGTGAGGCCATTGACCTGACATAGATGAGACTATTTTTTCAGGTTCTTATTGGATGTTTAGCAGGTTTAAACGATTGGGGCAGGCGATGATGTAATTTAATTTGTACACTGCGATATCAAAGGATACTGATTTGTTACTAAAGAAATACAGGTTTTTCGTAAGAGATTAACCGGGCTGAATATAAAAAAGGAGTTCGTTGCTGTAATTCTATTGACGTAGTGTTTGGAAAAATGCAATGATAATACACAGCAAGTCTGAAATGAAATCAATGGATAAATAATTAAAATTATTGATTGTTTGGGGGCGCGCAAGTTGTGATAATTTTTCATGTATTTATTACGAGAATTGTTTGTACATTTATAAGAATTGAGAGTTTACTACTTGAGGAGATATTACAATTGTTAATGGCATTTTCTATGTTATCAGCTAAGAGTAAAGTTGTTCGGTTTTACGTTCTACGCTGTTTGTTACGGATTCCATCACAGAAGTGACGCGATACGGGACAAGTGCGATTTTTTAGTTGGATTTTTGCAAATATTGGGACGTGGAACCTTCAATTGTGAGCGCGGGGGGTTAAGTTCAAACTAAATTGCGACGCATGTTCTTTGTCGTGCTAGCTAACGAAAGAATCAGTTTTTTTTTTTTTTGTTTTTTTTTTCTATACTGCAATAAATATTGTGGAAAAACCGGGTCCTGGGTCGGGTTTATTATTTTATTTTATTTTTTTTTGTGGAAAATGACCCATTTGTTTGATTGTGGCACTCCACAGCAATAATGATCATATCAATAAGCTGATGTTATCATTTAATGTGTTTGTAACAACTGGTTTTCGTAAGCTAGCATGGTGACTTTAACACAATTAGTGACTAGAACGCTTAAGGGTCAGTTCACGGAAGAACATATGGTAGATTTAACTCTGAGTTAAGGTCGAAAAGTGATGGATTGTAGGATTAAATTAACGTAATCCGTTAATTCAGTCTTGAGTGGAATTAAAGGTAGGTTCACACTTGTGTTCACACTAGACGCAACGCAATGCAATGTCTGTTCACGTAACTAGGGCATGTGTGAACAAAACTTAAACAATAGATGTTGCGTTTTTACTACCATTTTGTGTTGAGGTCGATTGTGGTTGGTTGGTTACGTTGCATTGCGTGATTACTTTAACTTGAAGTTGAAGTTGAAATCTAAGTCAGTCCGTTTATCTTGTGTTGCGTTTAGTGTGAACACAAGTATGAACCTACTTTAAGATTTAGTAGGTGCATTCGTAAACTAATTTAGACTAAACAGCATTTTAAGCAATTCTTGTAAACTGTTTTATGAACTTGAAAAATGTCAGCCTATTTCAGTTGCACTGCGGGCATGCGCGCAACATTTAAACAACAAAACACGTTTAATTGCAAGTTGAACGTGAGTTTTTGTGTTGGTAACGGCAGTTGTATAATTTTTAATTTTCAAAAAAAAATTGTTTCTTAATCTTCTGTTGAAAAAAATGGACAGAAAGTGTTTTTGCATAAAACTATACGGGAAAGCCGTGCTTGAATTGTGCAAAATTATTGGTACGTCATGTGACTAGTGTCGACCTTGATTTTGGAAACCACGTGTCGTTTTAATAGCAAAGGAAATTTAAGTTGGTCGGTTCGTGATGTAAGGTAAAAAAAAAAAAAAAAATGAAATGCAATTATTTTAAATTACTCGTTTACGACTTGTAGACATTTTAATCACGTGGTTAACTCCGGTGTCACGGTTACCTGCTGCAGACTTTGTTTTAAGTTGTGCACTCGATTTTAAATGTCAACAGATTGACGATTTTCAATGTGACAAGCGTTGACATGGGCGATCGTTAAATTACTTTTACATATTAAAATTTAAAAAAAAAAAAAAAAATTATTTGATTTATAGAATTCGCGGGTATCAGTGGCTCAGTTGCATCTGTAGACGTAGATATTGATTCAATGCAGTAGTTTTACTCGGTTGTAGTGAATCGCAGTTTTAACCTTTACAGTCGAACTAAACGACCGTTGTGGACAGGATTCGGGGTTATTGGGTGCGTCGAAAGTGTCTTTACATGTTTGACATATTGAACTTCTTAAAACCGACCCTTGGTTGGGTTCAATACAGTTTTGAGTGTTTGACCATGTGTTATATTTGTATTTCGTATTTTTTTTTATCCCAGTTATTTTTATTGGCTATTCAGTATTAAAAAGTAACAAACGATTGAAAGGATTAATTGGAAAACTCAATAAAGTGTTGTAACAAACAGGCTGGGCTGAGCTGTGATGTTTACGCTGTTGCTATAACAAAGTTGAATAGCGCAATAAACTATTTCTATTGAAAATATTTAATGTGAGTTTCTCCAAAGGCGCCGGAAATTAAATTCAAGTGGAAATTAAATTAAAAATGATTGAAAGAAAAAGTTAAAAAAAAAAATCGTGCACGGCACATTTTGTTATTTGAATGTCGTGCCACGTGCCAACTGCGACTGAAAAGAGACTAAATCAGCCACCATTTTTTGAGTTAGATTGAGATACGCAGTTTAAAAAGCAGTTTTAAATACGTTGTTTAAAATGCTGTTTAGTTTGAATTATTTCATGAATACATCAAGTGTAAAACATGTCAGTGGTTACTACTGAAGTAGCACAAATATCGAATTTACCCCGCCAGTCTATATGTCTACGTAGATAGGGAAGAGAGTTTAGTAGAAACTAGCACGAGTGTAATTAGTAGTGTCAAGGTAGAATTATCATTGTCAAGTTATACTTTTTATAAAGTGCCGGTATTTACTGTAAAGCTCTGAATAAACGCCTGGGTGGTTATTCTTTTTTTTTCGAGCTGATCTCCAAGTGGTTTTTTGAGTCAGGCGATTGGGGACGCGTAATAAGCGCGAAAAGAATAAGCGCGAATGCTGTTTGCGCTTAATCCGTGTTTGCTGAGTGTAACAAACTGGAATAAGCGCGTAAACCGAATTTCGCACTTCACGTAGCCGGACTAAGCGCGAAAACGAACTTTTGCGCTTCGGAATAAGCGCGAATGTATGCCCAAATACATTGAAAAAAACTAGTAAGGTGAGGTCGGGCGGGGGTCAAGTGGGGGCGTATCCCCCCTTGTTAGGCATTGTTAGGATTAAGCGCGAAAACGAAAATACGAAGCTGACACATCAGGAATAAGAGCGAAAATGAAATTTTGCGCTTAACACAGTAGGAATAAGCGCGAAAAGCACGTTTTCGCGCTTAATCCATTCGCGCTTGGTCCTACGCCCCAGGCGATTAATGTAAAAATCCCAGTTTTCGGGTGAACTTAGTAAAAACATTGTATGTAAAAAGCACCTCATTGGTGCAAAGTGTAAAAGTGCCCTACTGGCACAAATAAAAAAATATATCAATTACGTTAATCCTTTAATCCCTATAAAAGAACGATTTGGGTTTTTTCCCCACATTGCTCAATAGCTTGTATTGAGATTCCACGATGCTGACCACTTCCGTCAGCGCTTTCTATAACGAATAAATCGCTTTATGTTTTAACCAACTAAACACGATGGTTGACTTTATGCAAACTCGTACATTTGCATTAACACGAAGACTCCTAAACACATAACGATTTATTATTCTAAGAACCACATTGAATAAAGCAACGTCACCATTGCAACACGCGTGCGACGACTTTATTAGATTTACACTCGAACATGAAGGCGAAGCCGAACTCGAACAGAATTTGCCAATTCCGATTTGTATGAAGTTACAATTAATTTGCAATGTTTATGTATATTTGATGACGCTGCCTCGTCAGTGCCACCTGGCAAACTTGAATAAAAACTTTGTCTTAAGTTCCCAATTAACGTGTGAGTAACTGAAAAAGGCACTTTGCGTACAGTTTACTACGAAAACGTTCGGAGCTTTACGGTATACAGAATTCTAGATCGCCTAAATATAGATTTTGCATAGATTCTGTAAAGATGATAGAATAATGAACGGTAACTAGATTAATTCTATAAATTATCGTCTCCCAAATCAAATCTGCATAGTTTCTATACGAATTCTAAATCGCTGCGTGTGACTTAGCCACACGACGTAAGCTATTGAGTCACCACGTTTTTTTAAAAATAATTAGCATCAACAAAAAACAAAAACAAATTATTTTTGATCAAAAATGGCTATTATTTGGGTGGAGCCCGAGATAAAATAGTTTTTGCAATTTTTTTTATAATTCCATAAAAAGTGTTTCACTGAAATATATGTTATCGATTCCAAAATCAATAATCCCAGAAAATGAAAATATAAATGTTGAATTTCATCTATATTTTTATTTAAATTCCACACACTGATACGTGGGAAGTGATCGCTCGAGATGTGGCATTATCTCATACAATATGTAAGTAAACGATATAGATACGGATTTGTTCTATTTCCTAATTCTATGAAAACTGAGAATATTTATTGAAAAACACTCACGCTCGAATGCCAATCAATATCTATGAGTATTATTAATGTCTAATAAGTATATTTGCGAATGGCTTTGTTTTATAGCTAAGTTAAATTAAGTTGGCAATAAAATACGGAAGCTTTCAGTTTGTGACATACCACATACTGTTTGTTCATCATCGAATTAATCCTCCGTGCAAATGCAACTCGAGAAAAACAAACATCTTTAATTTTGTTTAAGAAATACTTTCTTTTGACTTATTTCAGACATTAACATTTTAATTTAGATAAGTAAAAAGATATATTTCAGTATCAATCTCGTTTTAGCCACCTATAAAACGCCTATAAAACATTTTTGTGTTCGGTGTACACCGGTTACACTTCTATTTAATTGGACTTACGCACGGGAGAAGGACGAAGACATTTCAATCACGATTTCTATTGATTTGGTCAATTAAATCGAAAATGTTTGGTTTTGTACGCTTAAACTAGTAGAAAACATCATTTCGTTTGATATTCTGCACGTTTTCTACTAGAGATTTTGGAACCATTACGCATTCAGCTTTGGTCCGAGCTATGAATCAAACAAAACTTCTGGGGATCTCGTGAAATGAGGTTTTAGTCACCCACAACGGAGATATGCAGTTTATAAGTTGCTGTAAAACCACTTTTAGTACAAAATGGAGTTTGTTGATTTAATGTTGAAAATAAAAATAATTTCTAAATGGATCTTACCTTTTCGTAAATTCCGTTCTCTATTTCTTCTATCGGCTTGCCGTAAAAGTACGGCGAAACCGGTTCGAACCTCCTTGGCAGCACCGATCCATCCTTAATAGTGGGACTTCGTTTCGGTAGAAATCCATATTCACTGATCACCTTTTTCTTCTGTTCTTCATACTTGGCCAGCGATGCACTGGAAAAGAGTATGAAGGGCACATCTTCCAGCGCATGATTTACTGCCGATTGCAACATGGCTTTGTTGCCATTGTTCTGCTTGGTTTTGTTCTGCATGTCATTGTTGTTACGTCGTCGGCGGGCCACTGCCGCCGTGTGCGCCGGAATAAAACCTGGTTTCCCTTTCATGGTAATGCTTTGTCAGGGCCATTATCATCACGCAGAGTGTGCTGGGGGCTGTGTGCAGTTGCGTGCTCGCTCAACGAGCGTAGCTCTGACTTGTCATTCATCTGTTTAATGATAATAATAGAATTGAATGTATGACGTCATTTTTTTTTTGGTAAGGTCATTGGCTCTTGGGGGTTTATGTGTTATTTGGATTCGATTTGTTTGGATTAATAACGGGAAATGCGCAATTAAATGATCTAGGTAAAAGTCAGAATGAGGCTAGTGGTTATTATAATGACATTCGGCATAAAATAAGGGGGAAGTATTGGATGGATTAATATTTATTATTAATTGAAAATATTAAATTATTTAGTGGGGGCTAGCAAAACCCACCAGTCTGAGGGGACTTACCAAAAGTCCAAGAATTGAGTTGGAAACAAAAATTTGGATGTCTGGGTTTCATTTCACTGCCCAAGGGGTTCGTGTATATTTGTCTAGATTTTTTTTTAAGAATACATGGGTCCCGGAACCCTATGTGGTTTTTTTCACGAGCGGATTTTACATTTGGTATCTAAAGGATTAACATTTTTATAATTGCATCGATGGTCTAGAGAGGGCAAAAGTTGGAATAGAAAACATTAAGTAAAATCTATTGTTGGAGGCTTCAATAATGGTTTATTCACTTTTTTTGATTTTTCGTATTTTTAGTATTGACTTTAGCTGCAAAGACATGGGTGTGAGTGTTGACAATGTAACTACTATAAACACGTCGTTGTCCGGGAGAAATTGATTCGTTTTTGGGTAATAAACACTGACCGTTACAAAAAAGAGTACCAGGGTCAGGGTTTTTAGTTAATATTGTCGAAATTAATTTCGTTTTTCGAATAGCTGGTTATAAAAAATTTAATTAGAATATAAAATTTTATTCATAAAAGAATTTATAGGCGGCCCAAGTGCAATAATTTTATTATTGGTGTAATCCCATTACACCAATTTGAACGTAAATAATAAAATAAAATTTTTATTTTTGTATTTTTGCGAATGTTATTTGGTTTTTGGTTAAAACTAAGCAGTAATATTAATTTGAGAATCATCTACTTTTTTTATTTTGTTTTTTTTTGTTTTATCTTTAAGGAAATTATTGATAAAAACAATTGCGAGTCTGAATAAAACGACAATTTCGTGACAATAAAGTGGCCGGCATGAGCCATTATCCAGTTTGCGGCTTACATTTGGTTGGCAAATAAAGAATTATTTAATTACTTACGTTTTGTGCCGAATAGGAACCTGTTACATGCACCGAGTGCGACTCGAGTTGCTTCGCTAATGGTGTCCGACCAGCTACTCACTGGCAGACTGATCAATGATCTTGTTTCCTAGATACAATAACTATGATAAATAAGTTCAATGACGGAATTTGATTGGACGATTTTAAATTTTGTTGGTATTACTATTACATCGTGGAGGAACTCAATTAACTCATTGCATGATGAATCAGACAGTGGTCTTAACTATTGTATTATTATTGTTATTGTAAATAAAATTACATTTATGACCCAATTAGAATGTAGTTATGTATTACAAGTAGAAATTCAGTTTAGTACGATTTTGTAGTCTGGATTTTCGTTTAAGATTTGTTTGTAAGTTTTTAATAAATAACGTTACGTCGTTATCGGAAGGAAATTTACGTAAGTTGAATGAATTCTACAAGTAATTCAAATACTTGGGATAATGCCAATTTTGTATTTTTTTGTTTTGGAAAGCATAAAATGGCTTAATTGCTATGTATATTAAAGCATATTGATTTAATATAATCTCAGTACAGGATGTAGGAAATAAAATGTAAGTGTTGCGGGAAATATTTGTTGGGCTAAAGACAGGAAAATAAAAATTCTAAACTGATTGGGGGTTTGCCACTTGGTTTTCAACAGCGATTGTTTGGAATGAATTTGAATTTTGGTATTTGGAAGTTGAAACTGGATGATGCGCGACATTTAGGTTTGACATTTTTTCCCACTATACTTTGTTTCAAAATACTTATGATAAACTTCCATTGGTTATTGACCTGTTCGCAGCCATTACGTAATTGTTGCAAATGCACAATTAAAAGGTAATGCAAAAAAGGCACCTATTCGCCTCAAGAGGACGCTGATCGACGATAGCACCAATAGTGACTATTTTTAGAAGCAACCTTGATCGGTTAGTTCGGTCGGGGTTTAGTTTTGGACCCACGTTCGGTTCCAGGTTAAATTTTTTTTTGGTTATTTGAAATATGTTTAACTTAAAACTTATTCAAGTTTTATTTTTATTTTTATTTGTATGCGGTTAATAATTTATTTTAGGAATATTTTAGTGAGTATTAAACTACCGCTTTTAAATTTAGCTCTTCCTTATTGGTTGAGAATTCTCACATGATCAAGTTATATGTATCTTTGAGCTTGTGATATGCCTAAGCAATGGGAGTTTGTCGAAGCTTTCTGAAAAAGAGTATAGCAAGTTTAAAGAGTTTGTTCTAATGGTAAAAGTTATTACTCTATTTTTTTTTTTTGCCAACTTGATGGACAACGCACGGAAGAATTTACAATAATGGTTTTGCCAGATAGAAAAACCAATATACTCAATGTGCCAAGTATTTGTTTTCAATGATGTTTTTTTGTTTGGTCAGAATTTGCATTTTTCTAAATTTTAAAATTTTCCTGGCAGGACACTAAACCAAAATTCAAAAATAGGCATGCTACTAGCCAAGTACACTTGTGAATAAATCTGAAAGAGACTTTCAACCTCGACTACAAATTGCAAAAGAAGGGGAAGAATAAAGAACAATAATAATAATAATAATAATAATAATAATAGGCCTTTCGATTTGACCTCTGAAGATAATCAGTTGATAGAAAGGCCTATGGTTTTAGTTGATTGTTTGTAAGTTTAAGAGTGCCATTAATGTCATTAAAATCACTTTATTAGGATTTATGTTAGCTGCAGCATGATGCCATATGCAGATCAATCAACTGGTCAACCGAAACTTTTAGTTTGGTTGGATATTCAATCAATTGGGATTTGACAAAAATTCTAACACTTGGTTTGGTCCAGGTGGTGTAACACATGGCGCTGTAGATAAGCAAGGTTTATAAAGTAATAAATCAGTAATAGAGAGTGGATCCCTTAACTCTTTGCGAGCTGGCTGTTAGGAACACCTCTGAGTTCATCTTTTCTTTTTCATGACCCTAGGAGAACTGACTTTACTAGCTCTCTAAGTTCCTAATGAAACTTCCTATTCTACCTTTTGGAGAAGTAGAATTGTCTTATAACACAACACAACGCAACGTTTATGCTACTTGATTCTGGCGCTATCTATTGACGAAATTTTAAAGCTTTTAACTAAAATGTGCTGTTCAAAGCCTCTCGGCGTATGGTGCGGCTAAGACGCGTATATATATATATATATCAAACCGAGGTGTATGTGGTCACCTCAAAATGTTTATTTAAAGTTTTTCAGGTTTAGTGTAATTAATAAATTAATAAATTTGCGTATGAGGGTTGAAAAATACAGTGAATTTACTTTATTTCAGCAAAACAAAAAAAACCGACAAAATAAACAAATAAACAAAAAAGTTATGAGAGATATCAGTTGAGTCACTTGACGCAAGTGAAAGTGGTCACTGCACTACTTGACTCGTGTGAAAGTGGTCAAATTTCGATTTTGTAGTTAGAGCGTCCACGTTCTGTGAGAGGAAATACGGTAATTATATTGACAGCAAGTTATCAAGTAGAGGTGCAAGATTTTTTTTCTTAGTTCACATACATTGTGTGCATGTGACAAATTACTCGCTATAGTTTTATAGAGCTTTGGAAGTGCTGATTCTGCAGGTTAATATTGATCGTATACTTTGTCACTGAAAAAATACAAAGATAGATTTATTTATTCACTTCCTTTTCTTTTTTAAACTATGTAGAAAGATGAGTTAGAATAGTTATTATTTAATTTTTTTTTTTTAAATATAAAATAAACAAATAAAAACATGTATACAAAAACAGACGTATAATTTACATCTCAATCAAAATTTGCTTTATAGTTAGTTAGAATTAACACAAAATTTTAATTTAAATTACTTGAGAAAAAGTAAACAAAACTTTGTCCAATTTTTTTCAAAACTTACTGTGATGTGTTGTTTTTTGATCAAGCTGATTACTCGGTTGACTGAGTACAACAGTGTTGTATTGTATACAAAAGAAGAAGAAAAAGGAGAAGAAAAAAGGTTTAAAAAAAAAGCCTTTAATGTCCTTTGAGAGACTGACACTCGTAGTCCGGTAAATCGGTGCAGATAATTGGCTTCAATCAAGACACTTAGAAAGAAAAAGGTATTTCGTTACAAAAACTGAGTTGCAAGGAACACACACACTGCAAAGTGACACTAGGACCTTTAGAAGCAAGAATTGTATTGACTCTGGTTGATTGGTCTGATGAACGGCTATTGGATCGTGTAATGGATTGAGAGCTAGTTCTCCAGCCTTTACGTGATTGCCCTCTTGAACCAAAGGGTCGGAATAGCTTGATTGCTTTGTGAAAAAACTTGCTAGAACTGACAACTTGCAACTAGTAAATTGGTGCCTCTTGCTCTTGTTTTGTTGTCATTGAAACGTGTAAACAGTCTGTCGATACTAACATCAGCTAAACCCCCAAAAAATGCAACAACAATTGTAAATTTTGGCGAAGTTATGAAGCAAAATATTAATTGTACGAATAACAAATAAATAATGCCCGCATTACTCTGTGCTTCCCTGCATTGCTCTGTGCTCTGAGCTTCTCTGTGCTCTGAGCTTCTCTGCAAAACTCTGTGCTTTCCTGCATTGCTCTGTGCTCTGTGCTTCTCTGCAATACTCCGTGTTTTTCTGCATTACTCTGTGCTTCTCTGCAAAACTCTGTGCTCCCCTGCATTACTCTGTGTTCTGTGCTTCTCTGCAATACTCCGTGCTTTTCTGCATTACTCTGTGCTTCTCTGCAATACTCTGTGCTTCTCTGCATTACTCTGTGCTTCTCTGCAAAAAAAATCATTTCCCAGCGAAAAAGTTTTCTAAAAATTCGAGTCTTTTAATCTGCAATAAACTTAAAATCGAATAAATTGATTGAAAAATAGATTGCAGCTATTAATGTTACATAACTAAACAATGCCTGTATGACATTCAAAACGCTTCACGCACTCATGTTTATTTTGGAAGAAAAAACAGTCAAAGCTAGTGGAATTAAACATCACCAAAACATGAAAATAAAAACAAAATAAAAATATATCATTTAAAAACAAAAAGTGTAAGTTTTGTCTTTTTTCTTTTCTCTTTACCCTAAACATAGATACAGTACACAATAACATTAAACTGCATGACACTTCAAATGTTTATATTGATGAGCTTTTTATTTTGTTTGTTTGCTTTTATTTCAAAGTCGAGTGGAAGCAGTTGTTATAAAGTCATCCAACATTTTTATTTCCTTCCACGACACGTATATGTATTTATATATATACGAATAGAGAAGGATTGTCATTTTTTTTTCCTTTTTATCGTTTATTATTATTATTTTTTGATCAGTTCAATTTTATATGAGATTACACAGGTTGCAACACAAGTTTATTACAAGTTGAGCTTGCCACTGTGCTGTCCACTTCACAGTTTTGAGAGTTCATATTATCTTGGCTCCAGCTCACTGTACAGACAGCATCAATCCAATCGTTTCATTGCACTATAGAAAGATGAGTTTTGCAACTGTCAGAAGAGAAAAGCTTATGGATAATATTGCCAAATGGTGAACGGGTTGTTGAGTTGTTGTGCCTGTCACAAAATGGAGAAAGAGAGAGAGAGAGAGAAAAAAAACAAATTGTAAAGAAACAGTATTAACAAAAAGTTTAAGATATCTAATGAATAAATGTTGTTTTACCTGCAGATTTTTTTCCTGACGGGTCTTTGAAAATTTCACTGTATTTACGGTCAGAAATATTATTTGGTCTGGCACTCAGTCTGGATTTATCTGCTAAATACAAACAATGCATTATTTTGTTGTTCTATAGATCAAATTAAAGAATTTTTTTGTGCACTACGTGTTAGGCAACAAGTAAACAGCGTATTACAATGCCTACTAGTTGAGCTGCTTTTGGGTGTCACAAAATTTATTTACCGGTATCTGTTTATTTATTAAACGATCGAATCAAAAACTGCATTCAAAATACACTAGCGCAACGTGTTTGTTGCCTACCACGGTCTGTGCACGCGCGAAAAGACCCGGATGAAAACAACAACAGTAATTTGGTCTATTCTAGACACGGATATAATAAGGGGTTTCAATAATGACACGCTGAAGGTGCTGAAGCGATTATCACGTGACCTGTGCGGACCAATCGCATGAATAATCACTTCAGCGTTTCAGCGTCTGAAAAGGAGCTTTCAGTGCTTAAAACATGGCAGAGATCGATACTACCGTTACTCTTGTGGTTTTTACCAACAATTTTTAAGTTATGTATAAATTTATTTTTAAAAATTTATTTAGAAAAATATTTTAAACGCAAGTCATGTGACATGTAGTATAATCACTTGGACTTGGTGTGGGTCCTCAATAATGCGGCGGTTGTGATTATTTAAACAAACACTTGAGCACCTTCAGTGGCTCTTTATTGAAACCTCTTACTGTATTGTTGTTTATTTTACCTATGTGAGTACTTTCTAATTGGTTGACCAAAGAATGTTTATAAGAATCCAAACCTTTCTGGTTAGATAGCGTGAGATTGGAACTGACTAAATCTGAAAATAAAATGAAAATAAATGACATTAACTTTTAAAAAAATATTTTAGCTAGTGAAAAATATTTGTTTTAAACGCCACATTTGATTGCGTGGATTAAAGTGGACTAAAAATGTAGTCGCATCTGGTTTATAATTATTAGTTAAATGAATTAAAAGTAACTTTTTAGTCAACTATGCTTGTGAAGGACAAGTGCAGTTTATGAACCATGGTGTACCATAAATATCTCTTGGATGGAGCGAATGGGTATGTTTAATGAGGAATAATGATGTGTTATTAAAATAAATCTTATTTAAATGTGTGTATTTTTGTCATGAACGTTTGTTGGGTAATAAATATTGGGGAAGATTTGAAAGATATCGCGGGTTATTCATTAATTTAATATTTTTTAATTTTTATTCGTAATTGAATTTGTTCATTAAAATTATGAATTAGATGCGAGATAAGCATCTGCTAGAAATCCTTTATGGTTTTAAATTTTTTTATTTTATTTTTTATTCTTGGGACTGTCTGTAGAGAGTCGCCATCTAGTATTCAATTTGAAAAATACAAATTGACTGATATGTGAAATTTGAAAGAAAAAAAAAGGCAATAAGAAAAAAATAAATAAAAAAAACATAGAATTCATATTTATCTATTGAATTTTAGTAGGAAAAAATGTTTTTCCACTTACAGACTACAAGGTCCCAGAAAAGGTGTCGCATTGTTTTATTCGTAACTGCAAATAAAGATATTTTTTCTGTAGAACAATGTGTCACCTCTGGTTATGAAAAATGAGTAAAAAAAATAATAAAAATAATAATATGGAAATAAATTTCACATTTTAAATATCAAATACAGAACTTTTGTTTGTTTTTATTTAAAGTTTCTCGTTGGTATTGTGAATGGCACATAGAACTGCACTTGGGCGATGAATGAAATAAATCGTAAAAATGCATCAGAAAAATGTGGCATTGCTGTACAATGATGTGTAATAAGCGCGAATTTAATAAACGCGAAAGCTGTTCGCGCTTAATCATTGATTGCAGGCCCACCAACAATGATTAAGCGCGAAAATCCGTTTGTACGCTTTTAGTGTTACGAGTATGCGCGAAAATCAAATTTTGTGCTTAACACGTTGTGATTACGCGCGAAAACTTGATTTTTGCGCATTTGTGCAAAATGTTGTGCACAATGCGTGTGATTAAGCGCGAAAATCACGTTTTTGTGCTTAATCATTATGTGTTAGGCCAAAAATATGATTAAGCGCGAAAACCGAATTCTGCACGTACCAAATTATGATTAAGCGCGAAAACCGAATTTTACGCTTTCACGTTTTCGCGCTTAATTCATTCGCGCTTAGTATAACAGCCCGTACAGACATGCTCGCATTCTCACAATACACACTCTTCTAGATCGCAATGATATTTGAATATTCTAAACATTTCTGTTGGGTTACACATATTGAATGGTGCTGACACATGTGACCAAGTAAAAGAAATCAATTGCGTTTTTCCCCCGCCTTGTAAATGATCAAAAACTTGTAACAATTTTTTTTTTTTTTTTTTTTGCTTTGAACATGGCAGTTGAAAGAACAGCTCGACACTTTCTACCCACTTTCCATCTCGTGGAAACTTTTTCTATTTTGTAAATCCTTTACTATGACTTTCGAAATCATCTGACAACGAAAATTGCTCGCGACTTGACGGCAACTACCGTAAGTATAAAAAAAAAAAATACATATAAAAGGATTTCTGCAAACAGAAAATAGAAAGAGGAAAAAATTGAGCTGAATTAAAAAATTCTATGTTTGTGTAATTCGTTAATGGATTAGAAAAAAGAATTTTGCTGGAATGTGTGTAGCTTGCAAAATTAATTTGTGAAAAAGTCAGATATATGGAAGCAACTAAAAGAAGGGACAGTGAAATCTAATTGAATTTATCTTACTTGCAAAAGCGGAGAGTCGTTGCTTTTTTTTTTTTTTTTTTTTTTTTTTTTTTTTTTTTACTACAAGATTGATTCTGTTTGTATATATCATTCTCTGGAGACTCGATGTAAATTAGCATAAGGTTTCAATCAAAAAGCATGTAAAATTCAAGCAGTTCAATGTTCGGGCTAATGAAAAGCTCTTTTTGGTGGATTTTGGGAAGTCTTTAGGAGAGGAGTTTATTCTTGGAATATTTGTTTTTTTCTTCTCAATTGGAAAGGAACATCGAGTTTGTCTTGTAAATGTGGAGTTTTGGATTAAACTCGTTTGGTTTTCAATGTTTTTTTTTTTTTAATTTTTTTATTTTTTTATTGTTTTGGTCTGAAGTTTGTATGAAAATAGGTTGTGACTGGTTTACAGATTGGAGTTTGAAATCGATGGTTTTTGCGTGGTATTGCTCGGACTGGAACAAATTAGATTTGAATTTTATTAAGTATTTATTTCGATTTTGAGAATAAAATATTATCTTTAGTCATGTGTGGCTTTTTACTAGAGGTTTGGTGATTACATTTTTTATACGTGCAACTCATAACTTATAAATTTTAAGTTATAAGCTACACGCTATAAGTTTATTCATTTGGCGAAAATCTTTTTAATGAATGAACATATAAAATGAAAGAAATATTTGTAAAACAGATTTAAGCTTGTTTTAAATTTTTGTTTTTTACAATTAACCATACTTATACTAGTTATCTAAATAAATATGACGCCTTTACGTGACCCCTGGCATTGACCATTGATGTGCTAACGTATACGTAAATGCATATATTTTTTACTTATACCTTAACTTATAATTCTTTTTTATAAGTAGCATTCTGAACATGTACAAGTTTCTGGTGATGAAAAAATGTAATCGCCAAACTTCTACTGTCTGGGGTGGGTAGTCACGGACCCTTTCAGTAGCAAAACTGCTGTCAATTGCAATTGATGTGGAATTTTGTGGTTAACTGGCTATTTGCTTTGAAATACGCAGGTTTTTTTTAATTTTTAATTTAATTTCGGAAATTAAAAACTTACATAAAATTTTAATTTTGAAAAATCAATCAACTTTTAATGTAAAACGTTTAAAGCTCCCCGAGAGTGTGAAATCTTTCTGTACAGCGGCACTTTCAGTTATTGCGCATTTGCAGAGAAAAAGTGCAAAACTTAGAAAAAAAAATTATTTTTACATTTTATGTCAAAAATTACTTAAAATTTATTAATATTTATGGTTATTAGTATTATTAATTTAGAAAATTTAATGGGATTTAGTATTTTAGACGTTTAAATTGTAAAATAATTCTTGAAGTGCACTTTAGGGATGTATCTATATGAACGATAATTTAATTACGTTTAGTATTTGAAATGCGCTTTCAAATACGTCGTTGTTTGATTGGAGCTTACGGGAACCCTTAAGAGGAACCTTTCGTTTATGATTTTGCCTTTGTGCTCACTTTTAATCCAATATGTGAAGTATAGATTTTCAGGCGTTCGATATGGCTTGTTTCTGTTTGATTGAATTTTTCCAAGATGAAAATATGTCGACTCAGCGTTGTATAATATTCCATTCTTTTGGTGCAAGTTCTGCCACCGTCGAGAAAATTGCAAACCCTCAAACACAAACCAAGCTTAATGTTAATGCTTAGTCGATACCAGCATCCATCACGGAAAGAGTTTGTGTGTGGTGGTGTGTTTAGGATGCCTTCAGGTTTTTCTTCTGCTCTTATTACGACTGATGTACAGATAAAAAAATGTAAAAAAAAAAAAAAAACTTTTTTTTTTTTTAACTTTAATTTGCAGTAAAGTTTACTTTATTTTTTTTTAAGGTTGGTTTCTAATTACCGTAATTGATTTTTATCTTTATATTGAAAAATTTTTAAAATTTTTCTTATGGTCATCATCGGGTTGCAGCAAGCTATAGAATGCCTACTAACTGCTTAAACAAGTGTCAATTACGTACACGCTACATACGCACTGAGTCTTGATGCCTAACATCTTTCCAGTTTTGCTACTGGTAGAACTCCCGCACTTTATTGACAGTTTAGATGTTGAATTCTATCCATTAGGTCAATTTAAACATTTAATTTAGTCATTTAGTCATTGAATTTAGTTATTTTGGTCAATTTAGATATTGAATTTAGTCATTTTGGTCATTTTGGTCAATTTAGATATTGAATTTAGTCATTTTGGTCAATTTAGATATTGAATTTAGCCATTTTGGTCAATTTAGATATTGAATTTAGCCATTTTGGTCAATTTAGATATTGAATTTAGTCATTTTGGTCATTTTGGTCAATTTAGATATTGAATTTAGTCATTTTGGTCATTTTGGTCAATTTAGATATTGAATTTAGCCATTTTGGTCAATTTACATATTGAATTTAGTCATTTTGATCAATTTAGATATTGAATTTAGCCATTTTGGTCAAGTTAGATATTGAATTCAGTCATTTTAGTCAATTTAGATATTGAATTTAGTCATTTTGGTCAATTTAGATATTGAATTCGTCATTTTGGTCAATTTAGATATTGAATTCAGTCATTTTGGTCAATTTAGATATTGAATTCAGTCATTTTGGTCAATTAAGACTCCTGTTGTAAAGAATACCCCGTTACTTTGGCATCGCGATCAATGAGAGCTTTTACGTTATTATGGCGCTTCCACAATTTTTTTTTTTACATTTTTTTTACGCATTTAAATTGAATTGAATTTACATAGTTAAATTTTATATTTATGCGCTTCTTTAAGTACATACCTGGCGCAAGTTTGTGTTTGTGGGGCTATCATTTTCAGATTGCGCATTAACGTTCGGGAAAATATTGGAATAAATCATAGAAGTCAGAACACTGATGTTACAGCTCACAATGTTATATTATACCTCAGTGTCAGACTAGGAAATGTATAGATTTATAGCACAGATGGTTCATACCTTCTGTTCCATCTGTAGCATAGGAATCTTTGGGCTCCAGCCGGTGTTTTACAGTGGCCAAGTCAATTTCTGCAGAATAGAGAAGAATAAGAGAGAAGGAAAAAAAATAGAAAAATAAAAATAATATCAGACCAAACAAAAAAAAAGAAACAAAAGCCATCTTAGGCTGCAATGTTAAAGTTTTTAGCTTTTTTTTTTTATATCTATTTTCATTTTTTATTTTTTTTTTGGTATGTGCCACAATTTATTGATCTTTTCCTCCCTCTCTCGCTAAACTATTTGACTGCCTAACCTGAAACAATTTTACAAAATTGCCATCCAATGAGAGAGTGTGCAATTGTATATAAAGCATTTTGCTTTTTCTCTCCATTGAAAGAAGAAGACAAATGATGTGTGACATTTTGTTGACTGATTTATATCTGACTTTAATCAGTAATTCATTTGGACGTGAAAACAGCAATTTCTGTCTTCAAAAAAGAAGAAAGAAAAAAAAATTAATTTCTTGAGTAAACGACTAATTTAAGCAAAACGCCACTTCTGGAGCAACTTGTAAATATTCAAGTGAAAAATTTGATAAGTGCATATGTAAATTGTGAAATAAAAAGATTTATTGCCAAAAGAGAGGAAAAGACAGTGCAGTGGTTGCAGATGCTTGTGACACATTTTAAATTTACGACACAGAAAGCACAAAATAGCAGTCTTACCATGTAACCTGATTTGTCCTTCAGCTTCTCCCAGCAGGTTTTTCGAAATGCAGTTGTAAGAGCCAAAGTCTTTTTCTTCCAAATCTCGTATTTTGAGTTTGAAATGTACTTGATAGGATTCTCCAACTTCGAGTACTTCATATTTGGCACTCGATATTATCATGTCTCCGTTTTCCCTCGTCCAGTAGTTGACCGAACGCGGTGATGCTTCGACTAAACATTCCAATAGCACTTCCTTTTCTAGCGGAGCGCCAACCAGTTGGTTTGGAATTCGTATGCTGGGTTCAACTGGCAACAAAATAAACATTAAAAATGTTAGAAAATGTGCGAATATTATCAATTAAACCGATAAATATTACTAATTTATGGGAATATTGGAATAATTTCAATTTAAATAAACAAAGAATAGGGAGGATGAATGTAAACGGGTTTCGATTACTCACACAGAGACTCGCACACGACAGGTAAATTTTAGCTTTACCTCTGCACTTAAATGGGGGGTTCGAGGATTTACAGTAATTGTCATAATTCATAAATGTTTTCACTTAATTTAATTTTTTTTTTTTTTAAAATGTATTAAATTTTTTACAATCCAATTTTCCTGCTTTAACAAAAAGCAATTTGACGCCATGAAGGGCCCCAGAACAAACAAACAACGTGGAATTTGGTATGAAATTCTTGCTATGCCTGTTGGTGGAGGTTCAAATGAAGCACTTAAGTCGGGATGCAGCAGGCAACAAAAACCAATTTCAGCTTTTCCGTTAATGAATTTGATAAGAGAGAAAATGGGAATTAGTTGGGCGAGCAGCATTAGAAGGTCGGAAATACTATTTGACCTAAATGTTATTATAGTTTGAAGAAATTCTTATGATGGGTGTAATCATCCGTGCAATAACAAATGATGCGTCGCATCAAAAGTATAGAATACTTTGATGTCCTATTATTGACTCCTCGTCTCATGTGTAAAATCGATCCGTTCTATCAATATTGTCATGTCAAATTTGTGCCAATAATGTCTTTTAATAACGTAATAAAGCGTATGGTATTCTTCAAAAGGATAATTTGACTCGCGCTATTGGAATTATTGATGGGGTCTGCTGGTCGATATTGCCGTATTGTAAATATGTTGATAAACTATGGATTCCCTGAACTATGTTCATCATTTAATAACTCGAAATAGTTTACGACATACCTATTTAGTAATGAGAATGAATGGCAATACCTGATAACAATAATAAGGCACAATAGTTTATGAAGAGCAAACAGTTTGTTTGAACGAGACAAATGCTGCCTGGAGGATGTAGCTAGCAATATCCTTTAATGAATTAAATACACAATAATAGGACGGACGACGGAGCAATTTGGAGTGACCGTGAACTATCTTTGCTCGTGGAAGGACGGAAAATTGGGACTGCTTTTCCATACAGCTTTGCTAAATATTTGATATAAAACAGCCGGCGCAACCCATATGGTTCAAAATTATATTTTGCAATTGCCCAATTAAAGTATTGCAAAATGTATCACTTTTCGCAGATTTTTATTATATTATTTATGCATTAAATAATGCGTTTTGTAATATATTTTCTTAAATGTATTATGACAACGCATTCAGATTTCGCAAATATTAATATTGTGGAATGCATTTTGTAGTATGTTTTACAAAATGCAGTATCGTACCGACACCTAGCGTGCAAAGATGTATTACAAAAAGCATTGTTAATCATCGAATTTTTAGACATATTAAAGATACGCAATAATAAAGGTTGTTAACGTTCACACTTAGGGAGTATATATTTGTATCATTTTAATAAAGTCCTCATATCACCCACTGAGGAAGACCATGAA
>JAQFXT010000728.1:0-27147 GCA_034683725.1 Strigamia crassipes | reverse complement strand
CTACTACTACTACTACTACTACTACTACTACTATTACTACTACTACTACTACTACTACTGCTACTACTACTACTACTACTATCAAAAAATAGAAAAAATATTATTTATAACTTTTATTAGTGTTTGAAATTAATTAATGGCAAATAGTAATTCAGAAACAATAGTATTTCTGCATTTCTTAGTAACAAACGATTAGGAAGTTCGTCATAAATATTTCCAGCCTCGCTGAACATTCTCTCACTGTACACGCTACTTTGCTGGGTGGGAAAATGATACCATTCGGTATTCGGCCGGATAGTACATGATATTCGAGCCAAATACTGGCATTTACTATTCGGCCGAATACCGAATAACACCATTTACCGAATGTCTAAATATTCCGTGCATCTCTAATAACAACGTCATACTTATCATTATTTAGAAACGTGAGCCAACACAAACACCATTACCAACGATCGATATTTAATTATTAAATTTACGACGATTTTTTTTTTATTTTGTAAATCAGAAAACAACTCGTCGACTTCCATTCCTCGCGACGGAAACGCATAAAACACGTAACATTTTAGGCTTAAATGGATTTGCGAGGTGAAAAGCAGGTGATTCGTGTTGAAATAAAGACACTCGCGTCGCTTTTCTTCTCGATCTCGCTCCGCCATCCCCTCATAATCATCATAATCATCATCAGTCATTTCATTATCTCGCGAACTGCATCACTCATTTCTTATTTACAAAAGGCAAGAAACACTGCGCCATTCATCGGAGCGCGCCCATTCATTAGGATTTCCTTTGCAGATTAAAACAAATAGGAAAACTGCTAATTACCGCGCGCCTTGTTATATAAACAATTGTTTGCGCACCAGATTAATGAGCCGCCTTTTTATATATATCCATTTTCCATAACTCGCAACACACGTGCGACAACACCTAAATGAAGACATAAAATGCCGTTGGACGTGTCCCCAAATCCAGGAAACGTCGCAGTACAACTTCGCAAACACACGAAACAAGACGGAAATCATTTAACACCTAATCTCACTTGAAACCCCCCACTTAGTAGCAAACCAGACGCGCGACCCGCAAATATTTACTCTAAGGGGTGAAACGCGGGGCAAAGGGAGCAGAATCGAGATAAAGGATCAAAAGGGAAATTAGAGACGCTAAAAGGTATGAAACCCGAAAAAATATTACGAGTTGGGTGCAAATTAGCGAGATTTCTGCAGCCATTCTTGCGGTTCTTAGTTGCTAACGACGCACGAGGAGTCTGGTCTCGGATGAGCCTCAAACTCAGACTAATCCTCACCGTCAACACGCGAACCGAGTGGGGCTCGTATAATCCTGCCAATTACAGGTGGTGGCGAAGAAATGAGAGCAGGGATGGGTGTTGGAAGGGTATAGAAATCGATTAACGAGACATGCCTGCACAAATTCGCTTAGACTGGGGATCCGCAGCAAGAATTTTGCCACTTAATGCTATTGCCGTTGTCCTGTTTACCACAATCAATGCGGCAAAAGCAGGCAAAAGGGTCACGCACAGTGGCGGACTGGGTCGAAAAATATTGGTTGTAAATTAATAATATTTATCGATTTAATTGATAATATTCGCACTTTTTTTTTTTGAAGTGAAATTTCTTCAAGCGCGTTAGGGGTTTTGGGGTTAGAGTAATTCGAAATGCTGACGAAAGTGGCTGACGGAAGTGAGTGACGAAAATGCGTTACGCGAAAGTGGCGCCGCCTACCGACGAAAACAATAAACAATAAATTGCTAATTTTTACACTCTTATTCACTTATAATCCTCTTTTTATTTAATTCCCACAACTTGTAAACAAGAAGTTTCACTTCTTCGGTGTGGTCGGGAGCCCACTTCATCAGGGGCCCACTTGCCCCACTGGTCACAAAGTCATGCGAAAACATTACCTACAATTCGGAGATAAATCCCGCCTTTTATTTATCTATTTTTCTTCAATTCCCTTATTATATTTTCCATTTCACCTCAATTATTCACGACCATTCATTCACCACCCTTCAAACATACATTTCTAAATTGAACTCGTTTCGAATTCCACTTTATGGTCCTCCATTACTCCACAATTACAACCCCTCCCTTTATACACATTTTTTTTTCTTCCTCTTTTACCAAAACCCCCACATCCAATTTTTTTTATTTTCATTTTTTTACTCCCAAACAGGTTTGGGTGTTGAATAAAAACCAGGATTTTCGGCTTTTGAACGAGCTCCAATATCCAATAAAAGCTGTCCATTAGTCCATTGCTGGCCAACTCTCCAGGGCTTTTAGTTTGATTGTCCCTCGGCCACGAGTCGACGCATTGAAGCCTCGCCCACGTACAACCATCTCCCCTATCACGGTCACTTTCCTAAAAGCTGCTGACACCTGCTTCTACCTGCACACAACTCCAATTTCCACCGAGTCAACACAATTTCTTTAACGAACCTCAGCCACCAAACATCAAAAAAGAAACCCATTTAACCCCTTCCCCCACCCCCTCCCCTCGTTTATTTATTCCTCTTTCTTTCCTTTTTTACGTCTTCGTCGCTCGAAATTCGTATCTGTATGCAAATGCAAATGAATTCATCAGCTTGCAAAACAAAGTTCGTTAGTTGCACATTGCATTAAAACGCGGCTCGCTGCGTCCCCAGCGAGTCGTCATCGAGTGTAAATAATAACATGGCAGCGAAAACGGGCGCCATTTGGGTGCAGTTTGCAACGATCTGCTCGTGGCAGCTCGAGGAGCGTTTATTTCCTCGTCTGGTCTCCGGGGAGGTGTAGCGCAATCACGGCCTCTCCGAAACAGTTTTCAGTTGCCTCGGAGACCCCAGGCATCCGAATTTCGTCTCAAACTTGGACAAACCTTTCGCAGGCGTCCGCAAAGAGTGGGCAATCGAGCTTTGTCCAACCTTAGCGACCCCAGTTACACGAAATCGATTCGATTCATCAAACCGTGAACTGAAAAAGCAATGAAAAGAAAAGAGAGGGGTGTGCAGGGGGGTGTTTCGAGTCTACAGGAAGACCGCACCTGACCGTGCCAAACCCCAACTCGGGACCCCGTGCATTCCATTTGCTTGGCCGTGCGCCAAGGGTCTGTTTACTGAGCTCTTCTTGACAGATAAATGACCTCACTCAACACAATTACCTCGAACCGACGCAAAAACATTTGCTTGCATCCGACAAATTGTTTGTTCGAGCGGATACAAAGGAGGGAAACTATTCGAGCGGTAATAAACTCGTTTTATTAAGACGGAAATAAAAATATTAAAATTTTTTTTTTTTTTTTTTTTTTTTTTTTTTTTTTTGCTTTTTTTTGTGCAAGTGACTCGGTTTGCCGACTCCGTTTCATCAGATTAACTTCTTTTTTATATACAGATTTGCTAAGTGTCCCCTTGAGGAATCCATTTTCCTCCCCATCTCATCGCGATGCAAGGCGCATGCAGCGCGCAACTCGAAAACGAGGCGTCCTAATCCCACGTTGAAAAATCAACCAAACTGACCCGTAACTACGAGCTAAAAATCCGATTTCCACGCCTCCAACGTTTAAAGTAATGTATGTTCCTATGGCAACTATATGTTGTAAGCATCCACATGCTGGGCACGTGCAAAGCAGCCCACCCATGCTTTTTCTTGCTGTTTTCTCACACTTTTTTCGCATCTGCATTTCTTTTTTCGGTTTTTTTTTTGTGGTTTTTTTTTTCGAAAACGAAAATCTATTTCCCTAAAAACAAACACAGTATTTTAGCAGTGATTTATACGTCCGAAGCTGAAAGAACAACAACAACGGCGATTTATTCGTGGAAATTCGCGTTAAAAATAAAACGTTTCGCACGATTTCGAGATTAATCGTATGAGTTTATTACGAATATCGCATCGGGTTTTATTGCCGAGCAAAATCGGTCATTTTTAAAGTGGGTGTTGACAGTTAGATGGGTTTTAGCAGCTGGAAGTCTGATCACTTCCTGAGCGTGCACATGTATGCGGAGAGATAGGAATGCGAGAGCGACTTAGACATTTTATGGAATATTTCATGGTCACCAAGAAGAAATAAATAAATAAATAAAAAAAAAAAAATATTTTTTTTTCCTTCTATTTTATAAAAAAAAATAGGACACAAAAAAATGTTTTCCAATAAATTGCTACGCGTGTGCGCCCATAAATCTCGACTCATCCGACTCGAGAAATTGCTCTAAGATGGCGGAAAAGCGTCTAAAGTTATGACATCAACACCAAAATAAAAAAAATAAAAAAATTCCTTTTACTGATAAACGTCTCGGAAAACATATTACATTTTACATTTTCTATCAGATATTACCTTCAATACAATTCCAAAAAAAAAAAAATCGCCATTTTCTTTTACGTATTTGCCTTAAAAAATGTAATTAACTACCTAAGAAAATGAACATTTAAAAAAAAAAATATATTTTAGTATTCTCACGACCACATTTGCCATTTATTTTATTATTTTTTTTTAAAAAAAAAAAGACGATAAATCAAGCAAAAAATTTATTTCTCCCCGCGCTCTTGCTCAAAGACCCATCCCCACCCCCATCATAACCCATAATGGCGGCCATCATCAAACTGGGATCTATTCCACAAGTGTAAATCCCACACAGGTCATATCTTGCAACTATCCCACGAGGGATTATTCCTCCCACGCTTTATACGACTCAATTGCTTCGTTGTACCGAGGCTTCTTTCAAAAGAGGCCCGCGAAACAAGACAATAAAAGATGCGGCTTCCCTGCTTCGCACTAACGCAGCATCCACATCCCGTCGAGCGCATCAATTGTAATGTTTTACAAAATTAAAACATTTTAAAAAAAATTTACAAAATTTTAATTATTTTTGTGACGCGTTAAAAATGTTTTGCACTTTTTCCGTCTTCTTTTCTCTTTCGTTGATCCTGGCGTAGAAATATGAACCCATGTCACACTAATGAGCAACAAGCTCGAGTCGAGTTGCAAGAGAAAAGTCAGAAACAAAAAAAATGCTAAGAAACGAGATCAGCCATCACCACATTCATCGAGGGACGGGATTTTCTCAAGCTTTGATGTGAGCCGCATTTCGCACAAACTTTAAAAAAAAAAAAAAAAAAAAAAAAAATCAATAAAAAAAAATCATTTAAAAAAAAAAAAAAAAAAAAATCATTGTCATCAACCCCTTTAATCATTCCCTTATTAAAGGCAAACAATTTCCATATTTCCACAAGTAAAATCCATATCGAAAGGACAAAAAAAAGCGGAAACGTGAATCGACGTGTCATCTGAGGTAAAAGGAGGACGCGGAGGAGGATGTCGGAATGTCTTTTCCAGCTGCTTCTGCCATCGGGCTCGGTTGCAAACGAGAAAATAATTGGCTCTTAATTAATTCCTCCAACTCGGCACACGCACACGATAATCCGATTTTCTCCCAAGAATTTCCGACTGCAAACAGTCGCTATATAAAAACCCAAAAATAAAAAATAAAACAAAAAACAAAAAATAAAAAAATAAAACAAAAAATTATTTTTCTTCAATATTTTAATCCGCAATTTTCTATTTGATTTTTTGCTCGTGTTATTTGTCCACGACATATCTTTCTTTTGTTTGTCTTCTAGGGTTTAACGGAGAATTGGCAGCTGTGTGTACGCATGCGCTGTCTGCAGCAGACGCAGCGAGCGTAACGAATGCCATTAGCCCCGACTTGAACCCTTTGATGCCTTCATACAACTCCCACAGGAGACTCCCCCGTTGTGCATCACGTAGCTTCACTGCACTGCACCGTCGTACAGCAGATGCAGACGCTTTAATTAATAGGAATTATACCCACGGTTTAAGCAACAAACTCGATCCGTATTTGTCAAATTACCATCAGCAAGTCTCCGATCCACTTATTCCGCACTCGCCGGTCGCCGCAACCGTTTAATTACAATCTTTTCTCCTTTTCACTTGACGGAATAACCGCTGTGTGCAACTCCCTATCCAATTTCATTTTCGAATTAAATCCTCGCGTCTCTCCAGCGACCCAAACTTGAAAACTCACGTGAAAACGACTAATAAATTAATTTTTTTTTCTTCTTCCATCCTTCCATCCTTCCATCCATCACCGCGCGCGCCATCTTTGCGACTTTTCCTACCCCAAACACATTATTAATCCGTCTATTTATTGCCGGCCCCCGTCTCCCGACGACCCCGACACGAATTCAACACGACTCCATCAATTCCGGAATGGCCCACCGTGCAATATGCACGGATGAAACATATTCTCGCGTCTGCAGTCTGTACTTGTAACGATTCTCAATGCAATTCGACTCGTTCTTTATGGCGAACGCGTTTGCATATAATGTTTGCCCTCGTAAATATGAGCAATTGAAGAGTGCGGGGCCATGTGGGATTCCTACTAATAACTGCGGCCGCCTTTTATTATTTGCCGAATGAGGATGAGGCTTTCGTTTAACCCTTTCCACCCGCGTTCTCTCTTCTAATCTGCTGCAACCACACGCAAACAAAAGCCACGAAACGAGCACGTGCATCACCGGAATTCAAAAAATTCGCTCGAGTATTTTTTTTTTTTTTTTTTTAAATCTAGGATTTTGACGTGTAAACAAAAATCAAATTTCATCTCTTTTATTATCTTTACAGCGCCGGGTTTGGAGGTGGTAAGCAAAAAAAGGGCCAGGACGCTGGCGATGGATTAGAGCGTAGAGAAGGCAAAACGTTTTCGTGCGATGCCGTGAAGCCGCTGATTAAGGCCATAAATAAAGGCGGGAAGCGGCAAAGAGCTTGAAAGGAAATCGAACTCATGTTAATATTTAGATATGAACTTTAGGGTCGACGAGCCTCGACAGACGCATGCGGCTCAATGGAAAATCAATGGAAAAATCTCGCGCGCGCACGTGCATCGGAATGTGCGTCTTTGCAGCGGATAAAATAGCCAAATGGTCCAAATGCTCTTCCCATTCTTTTTCCTCGCATAAAAACTTTTATTTTTCTTCCTCCAAACTTTAAAAATAAAAAATAAAAATTTTTTTTAAAAAAATTTTTAAAAAAAAATTTTAAATCCTGCACAACTTTTCGTAATAAATTAATTCCCACGACCCATGAGGTCATAACCTCCTCGCTCTCGGATCCACACGGATTCACCAATTGATCCCAACTTACACTATCGATTTATTGACCCGTTGCAACGCCAAAACCCAACGCGAAGTTTCAATTTACGGCTGAAAATACACAAAACTCGATTTTTATTTCTTTTTTCGTTAATCCCCTTAAGAGTGCGATTGTTTTATCACTCGCGTACGAATTTTCTTTTGTTTTATTAAACAACAGTGCGACATCAAACGTGTTTTTAATTAATTTTTAATTCCCCCTTCCCTCGTTTTCTCATTGAATTGCGCGTTTTGCGGTGCAAACACAAAAGAGGCTCAAGTCCAGCGATATCTGATTAGTCGTTCGCAGCCCTTTTGGTCCGAAAAATAATGAAGTGCGTGTAAATTCAGGCGGAAAGGGGAAATCGGAGGGGGTATTTTTCAAATAGCATGTGTTGTGTTTGCCGGCGCGTTGTCTGAGTGCTTTTGTTTTGATGAGGCGCAACAAACTTATCGTGGCATTTGAACGACTTAAGCCACATGTCGCGACGAAGGATTTTTATTGGCGAGAAAATTCAAAGAAATCAAATAAGCTGCTAAGTAGATTTAATTTGGCGTTCATATTAATCATAAACGCGCAGCCGCTGAAAATGGAATGGAGGAGCGAAGACGAGGCGGCAAAAAAAAAAAATAATAATAAAAATGGCGAAAGTAGCAAAACCCATGTGTTGCAACACCTTGAAAACATCAGAAAAAAAAATTAAGACCAAAGTGAAAATCTATAAAACTTTTCCATCGATATAAACCGTAAAAAGAAACAAAAAAAAAAAAAATTTTCTTTAATGTCTAAATTTTCATTAAAGAACCGGAAGTTGAAAAAATAAACAGTTCATTAGACGCAGACAAAAAAGGGTTTCACGTTTAATGAAAATGAAACTATAAATTAACGTTGGAAAAGGTTCTTGGGCAATTATAGTTGCACCTCATTAACTTCTCTCTCTTTTTCCCATCTAAAAATATAAATCCAACTTCTTTTTTTTTTTAAAAAAAAAATTAAATAAAATTTTTCTCTTTTCAGTTCTTTTCCTCCATATTGAAAAAGAAACAAAACTCGCAAGTTTCCTGCACGGTCGTTCTTCCATTCTTCATTTTATCCAGCACAAAACCCGATTCTATACGCAATCTGATTTCCTTTTGTGTAAATAATAGAATAAATGGCGGAATCGATCGAAACTCCCATCCCCTTTCCTCGTTGCAAACGGCGAATGTGCAACCGTTCTAACATCCGTCCTTCATCACCCTTCTTTCTCTCTCCCCATCATAATACTTTCCTCTTTAATTTACAACAAAATATCATCTTTTCATTCATCTTGGGCCATCGCTTCCGCAAAGTGCGTTAACGCCATCTTTAAAAGGGTCGTAACTCGCAACCCTCTCGTCATCATTTGCCTTATTTATCGACTGGAAAAAATCACCGAGTTCTGGCGTCGAGAAAAAGGCCCTACTTAACGACATTAACGTGCCAGTATTGACACCGGGTCGTCGAACAACCGCAGAAGACGCGAGTTCGCTCACCGCTTTGAGAGGCGCGTTTAATACGGGATAATTCGATTAGAGGAAAAAAGATCATCGTTACAACAGGAAAACCGTTCAAAAAGAGGGCGAATGGGACGGAAAAAAAAAAAAAAAAAAAAATTCCATGTTATCAGCGAACCGATACCACGGAATGATAAGTGGGTGAAAGAAATTTACTTCTCAAATTCAATCAATTTTAATTTTTTTTCTTCAAACTTACTCATCACTCGTGTGCCCAACTCCAAGGGTGGGACTTAGGTATTGCGAGGCCCCTAAGCACAAATTTTTTTTGAAATCCGCCCCACCCCTAATAAAAAGTTTAATTTTTTAAAAAAATCTAAAAAATACACTTATTATTATATTTTTATATATAATAAATATAAAAAAACATCAAAATCATTATAATTTTTTTTTTCAACGGCCCCCCGATGAGTGGGGGCCCCTAAGCAACTGCTTATTTTGCTTATACGTAAGTCTGCCCTTGCCCAACTCCTGGCACATTTTAACCCAAATATAATTCGATTTAAAACCCCAAAACATGATGAAACCCATGGCCGAAGAACCTCAATCGATTGAAACCAATTAAAACAAATTTTTTTTTTTAAATTTCTAAAAAAAAATTAAAATAAAAACGCGATGAAGGCTAAAAGCGCATATGGTGCGTGCAAAATGCCATAAATTAATAAATGGAGCGGGATTTCCAGCTAAACGATTAAATTATAAATTAAACATTTTTTTCTCTTTCTCTTTTTATATTTAAAGAGTACGCGACACATGTTTCCCACGTGTGCTCTTCCCGGGCGCGCATCAGCTGACGACATTCGCTGTCATAACAGTCAGTGGCCGCCATTGTCCGACTCATCTTTGTGCGCGTGAATGGCAGTTCGGGCGTCGGAGCCTGTCACGCATCTATTAATCACACGTGATGCCCTTTGCAGAGTATTCGGGGTCAGTTTTAGCCGACCCCCCCCCCTCGTTCGAAACGCGAGACAATGCGCGGCGAGCTTCAAAGTGGTGCGTTTCGAATGCGCCTTTAAAAAGCGCATTCCGTTGGCATGACGACCGCGACCGTGACAAGATGGACAGATTGAAGATGCCCCAAATAAAGTCCGAGTTGCGTTCGAGTGTCGCCGCAGCGCCCTTCGCTCTGCTCAGCTCGCGGCCCATCGACCGAGACGCGGTGCCGGTAACTCAAGACGCTTGTGGCGTGGCGCATGCGGTATTGTCGCCAGGCAAAGGGGTGGGGCCCGGAATCCCCCTTTGGTAGGATGCGAACACGTGTCCCTTCCAAGAATAGTGCCGGAGGCGATGCGTCTCGTGATCTGCCATGTTGCGCGCGCAGCTGGCACGCGTCCAGATTACCAACCCACCCACTGCCAACCTCCGTAAATGTCTGTCAAACGCAGCCGTTTCTGTTTACACTTTCGAGTTGACGACCCCTAACCGAAAACGGGAATTCGCTTTCCATCAATTTGAATATTTCAAATTGGAGGAAATAAAAAAATTTAATCAAAATGGTGAAACCAAAGAGAGGAAAAATAAAAATAAAAAAACGAGAGAAATCTCTTTTAATCAAATTTTTCACCAATTCCTTCAACGTAGATTATTAAATCGATAAAAGACGAACTCTTGAATATTCATCAAGTGTTTTTAAAAAAATAAAAAATAAATAAATAAATAAAAATTTGTCATACGCTCAAAAATGGCGAATTTTGCACTTACCATGAATCCTCTATCTAGAGACCTACTTACATTAATCTGCGTAATTCTTTGGTTATTTCAAAGTAATAATATTTATCGGTTTAATTAAAAATATTAAATTTTTTTGAGTGTTTTACCGCACTTAAGTGTAAAGAGAAAAATACTCAAAAAGTATTTGCGAATATTATCAACTAAACCAATAAATATTATTAATTTCGGAAAATATTTGAATAATTTTAAGATGGCAGCAATTTACAAGTTTCTCAAAATTAATTTTAGTGCAAACACATCATAAATACCAATGATACTCACCGCTAACAAAGCGTAATAAAAATTACATTTTGCCTACAGTGCGCCTGCGTACAACCAGACGATTAAAACGAATATCTTTTTAGCATCGCAAGAAATAAATAATAATAAATAGATAAAAACGACCGTATGTAGCACACAAAAAAAACACTTAAGGGACGTATCAATAACCATTGGATGACCCTACATGGCCGCAAGACCGACACAATCACACAAAAACCAGATAATATAGATTTATTAAAGTACATAACAGATCACGTGGGAAAAAAAAGAAAAAAAGTAACAATAACTTTTATTTAGCATCTAAAAACAAAAAAAAAATCAATTAAAAATAAAAAAAAAACATTAAATTTAATTCAATTCACCTTCTGGTGGTGGTTCATCCAAAGTGCAAACACAAACATTCTCACTTTCCTCCCACCTAACTTGCACCCTTTGCTTCGGAGAAAACAGCCGGTCCTGGCATTTAGTAAGACAATACACCTTATTCATAAACACGTTAAAATCCTTAAACGAATACCCCATCGACGCTCGAACCGTATCAGCACGTGCTGCAATCAAAACAAATAAAAAAAAAAACCACCCAAAAACTCAAATAAAACTCAAAAATCCTTACAAGTTTCGACAGTGACAGTGACCACCTTCTTACCATCGACCGTGGTCACTTTTCCCGCATCCCACGTCGTGCTGTCTATCGAGTTTACAAACAGAACAAGAAAGAGCAAACGCACGTTAACGCGGATCACCATTTTCTAATTTCCAAGTAATACGAAAGTTGGCTGGAAAAAATAAATCAGCGCATTAACATGACCCGTGCGCCTCGAGTTTCCGCGCATTGTTTTAATACGAAGCTGATGCTGCGGTGTACAATTAATGCGTGGAATTTCGCTTTGTAGGAATTATACTTCAACGCGTGGGGTCACGTCAAGGTGAGCGCCTCACAGGTGCGAAGGTCCTCGAGCAAAGAGTGAAAATTGTGATTCAATCTCACACTCGAGTATCTCGACTACCATCTCGGGGTCTAATGAGGCGAATAAAAATATGTTCACGTACAACAAGTTATAATGGGGCTCGAGATTAATTATTTTGTGAACCATTTGTCACGTTTGATTAATCTCAATGCAAAATTTACATCAATTAAAAATTTTTTTTTTTTTTTTAAATTTATTTTTAAAAATTTTTTAAAATTTTTTTAAATGTCCACGACCGAAAATAGCAAAGCAAAAAAAGCTAAAAACCCTCAAAAAAGATTTTAAAAAGCTAAAAACCCTCAAAAAAAATTTTAAAAAGCTCAAAACCCTCAAAAAAGCTCAAAAATCCACAAAAACCCTCAAAAAAGCTCAAAAATCCACAAAAACCCTCAAAAATTCACAAAAACCCTCAAAAATTCACAAAAACCCTCAAAAATTCACAAAAAAGCTCAAAAATCCACAAAAATGCTCCAAAAAAAGCTAAAAACCCTCAAAAAAGATTTTTTAAAAGCTTAAAATCGCCGTAAAAAAAACTTAAAATCGCTGAAAAAGCTTAAAATCAGTAGAAAAAAAGTTTAAAATCGCTAAAAAAAAAAGCTTTTTGTTTTTGATTTGCATAAATAAAAATTCGTTTTATATTGAAAATGAGAAATTTCGTGTTGGATCAGATTTCGCGTTGCTTGGCAACCGAGTGATGACATTGCATGATTGATGGTTGATGGGAAAAAATGTTTAGTATTCCACTTTAGTTTCAGCGTTTCGCAAAGATCCATTAGGGATCCCCGAGTCGCGGGCGCCATCTGGCGTCTTGCGCAGCAACCATCTTCACTTCTATTTTTGTTTCGGCCATCAGACGCCAGTACGCCACCAACAAAATGTGATTCCATCGCATTGCATACAAATACGCCATAAAAACAAAATAAAATACAAATTCGCCCACAAAAACCTCGATTTCAGCACAACTAGTTTGCGCAATTTACATAAAACACAACATGATTCCCAGAAGAAGAAAAAGAAAAAGAAAAAAAAAATACCAAAATTTCTGCACACTATAAATTTCCCTAACATAAACTGGGGCAGAAAATTCCTTGGCAATAGCAAGCGTCGTTACCCAACGGGCGACAGACGCCCGTGTCATTGATGAAGTGCTTAATCTGGGACGAATGAACCCTTTGCACCCTTGCGCGGGCATGCGCAGTTGTGGTAACGACTTTAAGGTCAGCTCGTAAATTGAGTCACCTTTGGGGATCGACTGTGACTTTTGACCGCACCGCAATTACGTATCTCATGGCTTTACTGCGTTCTCCTTCATCGACCCCATCTGTCCACTTAACGTCCGACCGGACTTTTGAGCCAAAGGGAGCATCGAGTGGATTTTGTCACATTTTTTTTTTTTATTGTTTTGATTTTTCTTTTAATTATTCGCATTTTTCCCATGATGCCATTCGGCAACGCAGCTTATGACCCCGCAATACAATGGTAAATTGAGTGAAAAGAGGCGAAGCGAGCAATCAACTCTCCATTCTGCGCAGGTGGAAACACAATAGAAACGAACAACAAAATTCAAGAAATCGTTAACAAAGGTCGGTCGACTGACTGATTTTCGTGCCAACAAAAGACGACTTTAATTACACCAGTTTATCAAAAAAAAGAAAAAAAAATCAACTACAAAAGACCGCCAACTTCCCTTCTCCACTCAATGTCCACTCAATGTCCACGACCAAAATAAAAATCAAAAAAACTAAAAAAAAAAACCCAAAAAACTAAAAAACGCTCAAAAAAAGCTCAAAAACCCTCAAAAAAGCTCGAAAATCCTCAAAAAAAAGAACAAACACTCAAACAAAAGCTCAAAAAAAGCTAAAAAAACTCAAAAACGCTCAAAAAAACTCAAAAACCCTCAAAAAAGCTTGAAAACCCTCAAAAAAGCTTGAAAATCCTCAAAAAAAAAACTCAAAAAAAGCTCAAAAAAACTCAAAAAAAAGAGCTCAAAATTGTTTTAAAAAAGCTTAAAATCGCTCAAATTCGTTTAAAAAAAGCTTAAAATCGCTCAAATTTGTTCAAAAAAAGCTCAAAATCGCTCAAAAAAACTCAAAATTGCTCAAAAAAGCTCAAATAAAACTCAAAATTGCTCAAAAAAACTAAAAAAAAAACTCAAAATTGCTCAAAAAATCTCAAAAACGCATAAAAAAACCTCCAAAACGCTCCAAAAAAGCTTCAAAACGCTTCCAAAAAAAGCTCAAAAGTGCAATGTTTGTAGATAAGTTTCCTTTCACCTTTGAGACTGTTCAGCAACCGACTCTAATAAATGGCCGCCTAATAGAATGAGTCGCAGCAGATAATTTCCGGCGCCCGAGAGGGGGGTTGCCTCGAACGGCGTCACGAGAAACCCAATGAAATAAGAAGTCACACAACTGTGTGGCACACAATGAACGCCCATATAAACGTTGAGAAATCGCCTCACTGATTGAATCTACTCCCTCTTTCCCCGAAAAAGATGGCCGTTGGATCACAATTCCATGATAACAAATCTCGACCATACATTACACCCGCCATTTTGCCTTCCTCTTTCGAAATCAAGCCAAGAGTAAATGAGAAAAGATGACAATTATGAGTGCGAGGATTAATGAAGGTGCGTTGAAAAAAAATTAGAAAAGCCTTATCAAGAGAGAGAGAGAGAGAGAGAGAGAGACTGAGAGAGCGAAAACCATCACTGGCAGGTTTAATTATCGCCGATTGCAACGCGTGTTGTGATTGCCAAATCGAGTTAAATTCGAGGTCAATTTCGTCATAAATTATGCCCTTCGAAAATGACAACCGTGATTAGTGGAGTGACATTCCACCTTCATATCACACCCACATCTTTGCCGAATTTCCTATTGCGGTCACACTTAATTAATTATCCATTAATTTGTTCACATTTAGAACAAACGTTAATTAACACGCGATTCGCAGACCCCTTAAGATAAACAAAAATAAATTTATCTGATAAAAATGAGAAATCAGGAAAGCTCTCCCCCCCCCCCCCCGAACAAACGGTGGCGGATTTACACTTATTGGAACCCTGAGACTAAGGGGCCCCTCAGTAAACGTAGCTTACACACTCATATATATATTTTTTTGAGGGCCCCTGGTTTGTCGGAGGCCCTAAAGCGTCTTAAGCCTTAAAGGAGATCGTAAAAGTAAGATGGGGCCCGAGCAAACAGTAGCGAATCTAGACTAATTGGAGCACTGAGGCTAAGGAACCCCTCAACAAACTTAGCTTACGCATATATATACATTTTTCCTGAAGGCCCTTATCTTGACAGGGGCCCTAAAGCGTCGGGGGTATTAAAGCTAAAACCTCTTTGCAGATTCGCCCCTGCAAGTCACAAGTGTGGGCCCTTTCCAATTTTTTGTTTCTAATTACTCGAGAACCCCTGAACATTTTAAGGCCCCTATTTTTCAATTCAAATTTCACAACGAGTTTAGTTTCCCCAAGATTCGCAGACCCTACTAAACAGAAATAAATTCGTCTAAAAAAATATGGGCAGTCAGGGGGCCCTTGAAAAGTAAAATGGGACCCGGGCAAGCAGCAGCAGATCTAGACTCACCGGGGCCCTCAAACTAAAAGGCCCCTCAACATATACTTAATGAACCCCAACAAACTTAACTTACACACATTTTTCTTAAGGGCCCCTGTTCTGTCGGGGGCCCTGAAGCTTAAACCTCATTAGCTTCATGCCGACAAGTCAGAAGTCACTAATGTGAGGCGTTTCCAGATTTTAGTTTCTAATAACTCGAGAACTCCTGACATTTTTGGGCCCCGATTTTTTTTCGCTTTAAATTTCTCACAACATGTGTAGTTTCCCCAAAAGGCGCTGACGTCAGGTCACGACAAGCGATTTATGTGGTTGTGGTTTTCCCGAGTGATACTTGCGAAATGAATCGTCGCGCGGTTTAACCTCGTTCTAACTCGTTGTAATGCGCGACTTAGCTACAAATTAACACGACAAGTCGTCACGTGCCGTTGAGTTGGATTAATACTAAAACACGTGTCCACAAAACCCACATTACAACATGTTCAAACATAACTGCAAAATGTCTTATCCCCGATCGATGACAAAGACTTAATTATTCCCCGCGCGTTATTACACCGGAAATCGATGGGAAGCTGCGACCTCTCATCATCAATTATTCATCGACAGCTCCCACTCCACCGCCCCAACTTGCTACCCCTCCCCGGAGGTGTTCTCCCGCACTCTGCCGTCGATAACTTGATGGATCATGACAAGTTGAGCTTGTCACAAATCCCAACATATTAACCTTGCCACCAAATTCGACCCCAAAAACAAAAAAAAAATCCAAAAAATCAAAATTTTCTAGCACAATGACCCCTACCCCCCCCCCTCCCCACCCCCCTCGACGAATCAACAAATGGGGTTTTTACATTAAACAAAACCAATTGACAACCGTGAGTGTTGTTAAAGAAGATTTTTCCCGCGTTCCACACACCAGATGTCGCGTCCCGTGCTCTTTTGTGCACCCGAACGCGAGGGAGGGTAAAAGTTGCAGGGTGCTGGGCACGAGATGTGTTTTTATAGGACGTTGGGGCAGCGTCCGACATTAATAGAGCTGACAGGACACTCCATTAACGCAGCCGCGACGCGCACGCACGGGGGGAGTTTGCCAAAGGACCGGTGGGGGTTGTGTGTTTGGGTCCTGCGAGTCCATTGGTCATTCATTATCAATTCTTGTGTGTTTAGTTGGAAACACGAGGTGCACAAAAGCTGTTTTTAAGTCGGTTCTCGATGAGTCAAGTTTGGGAACTGGGTGTGGTTCGAGTAGTTATCGATGCGGAATCGATTTGTAGAGGAGAAATGAAATGTTTCGTTGGGGCTGGTTGGGGACACCCTGTAGATTGGAACGCGTTACTCGAGTGTTTGTGGTAGCTGATGTAATTAGTCATCTTTGAGTGCTTTTATTTCTTGTTTTTCATTAGGGGAATTAAAAAATGTTTTTCTTTCTCGTTGGCACGTTTGAAATTCATGAGAATTACACGCGATCGTTCGGAATACTCACATTAGAGGGTGTTGCTCTACCTGTTCTCGATATCTCGATCGCGGAACCCATAAATCAAAACATGAATTTATCAATGCGAAGTTCCACGAATAAAAGAATATTATAAAAGTGGAGTAAAAAAAATAAATAAAAGATTGGGAAAAGGCAAAATGGTGTCGTGGAATTAATAGACAGAGAAGAGAAGCGACAATCGATAAAGCCCAAAATAGTTGAAAATATCGTGGGAAATATCGTGAAGTTCTAAATAAACGCCTGGGTGTTTAATCTGTTTTAAGACCCGACTTCCAGGTAACTATTTCAACCTAGGCGGTTATTTTATTTGGGTATTTAATTCGAAATAAATCAATAATTTTTTTTTCTTTTTCTTTTGTTGGTTATCTTGGTTTTATTTATTTATTGGATTTTCACTGATTTTTTGGTTATTTTAATTGATTTTCATTGATTTTTCAAGTTTTTATTGATTTTTCATTGATTCTTTTGGTTTTTCATTAATTTCTTAATAATTTTGTGGTTTTGTTTTGTGCATTTTTGACATTTTTTGAACTGAAGGTTTGTAAAAATTTTTTGAACATTTAAAAAAAAAATTTTTGAACATTTTTTTGAACATTTTTTGAACATTTTTTGACACTTTGAACCTTTTTCTCGCTTTTTAAACCTTATTCTTATTTTTAAACTTTTTTGGAACATAATTTAAACCTTATTTTCATTTTTAAAACTGTTTTGAAACATATTTTAAACTTTTTGAAATTTTTAAACCTTTTTTTTTTATTGACATTTTAAACACTTTTTAAAACCACTGCAAACTATTGTCATTTTTTACGTTTTTCGCGTCCCCGGCGCTTAATTAAGCGTAGGCCACTACTCGGACCAAGCCACAATTTGATTCTTTACGGTACACCATCAATTCCCCTTACATCTTTTTAAAAAAAAATAAAACAAAACAAAAGCATAATGACAAAGTGAGTTTGCAAAATGACTATTATTTTCGTTATTGATGCATCCATTTACGAGCAAGCAAATATGAAGGCATTTATATGAAAGGGAAAGCAGTTACGAGTAGTTGGCGTGACCGAAATCGGCTCACTGATTGCACAACGAGTTCATTAAAGGTCGTGTTCCTCCCAGATTTATTACACGCCATTTCTCATTCATTTCTCCAATGATAATTTTTAATTACCTTCATTTTAAACCACGATCAATGAGGCCACCATGCGAGTGGGGAGGAGACGAGCCGAGACGAGCCGAGACGAGCCCGAGACCAACCCAGCCGACTACTTCTTCCACTTTTTATCTCGCCTTCTCATCTTTCAAACTCGGATCAAAATACAAGATCCAGAAAGGCGATGTTTCAAAAGCGCGTCAAAAAAGTTCATCTTGTTTGGCTTTGGGGTGGTTTCGTTTTCCCCCCTCCTTTTATTATGCGAAAATTTAAAAATAGCGCATCATTTTTTCCTCTTTTATTTTGATCTAAAACTCAGATTAGCATAAATATCTCCATAAAAAAATACGAGATAATTCAGATAAAAGAAAAAAAAAATTATCTTGCACTTTAAACATCCTTGAAAACACGTATAGAATAACTGCTGGATGTGTATCTCATTTTCAAAATGGATTTCAAACTCTTTCTTTTCGTTTGCTGCCTCGATTCCACTTTTGGTCTTTCGGCGAATTTATTCGCAGGGTTAAACCTCTCGCCGGCTATTGGGAATGATTTGGAGAGCGAATGTTTGACGGAACTTGGATTCAACGTGAGCACACTCAGCCAGGGTCTGCGAGTGTGCGTCGACGATGGATTTATACCGGCCGAATCGGACGACGACAAAATAAGACTGTCCTGCGTGTACGCAATTTATTTTCATCCGTTAAATCAATTCGTGCAAACAATAACAAGCTTAATTTAACCAGGGACAAAGTGGTTGAGAAATGTTGGCAGAAATTTGTCGACCTAACCAGCAGATGTTTACCGCCACAAGCGGAGATTGTCGTCGAACAAATGCGCCAGACTTATTTCGCAGGTTTTTACTCCTGGTGCGAGGAAAATGGTCAAGATTTCAGAGGTAAACAATTAAAAATACACTAGAGTCTCTGTAATCCGACACTTCGCAAGTCCGTCACATCCAGTAATCCAACACTCGGTAGATAGTCGCCGGTTCACTTTGTCGACTTCATCTTGTCGACTTGGCGATTGTGCAAATCGGTAAATCTTGTCGACATAAAAAAATCGACAAAAAAAGACCCGAAAAATGTTTAGAAAATTCGGGAATTGTATAAATGTCTTGCAGACAATCCAAAACCACGTGTCGACAAGATAAAGTCGACACGATAAAGCCGACACGATAAAGTCGACAAGATAAAGTTGACGTAATAAAGTCGACAAAACCACGTGTCGACAGGATGAAGTCGACAAATTGTTCTACTTTTTTATTAAGCCGACAAATAACTGTCGACTAAGTGAACATTTCCCCGTAGATCTGACAGAAAGAGAAAGATGTTTCTTAGTGTCATTTCTTATATACGTGTCGTACATCCAGCGCTGTTTCTGACCACCCGGGTCAAGATGGCGTCTGTCCACTCTCACACACAGGGCCGGCCTTCTCCAAGACAAAACCAAAGTGCGAAAAGAATTGTGGGTCTCCTATTTGTTAAATTATTGAGTGATTTCATTTCGTTTTTCTGTTTTAATCGTTTTAATTTTTAGTAGCCAGACTATCCCTTTAAGTTTAACACCGATCTTAGAGTCAATAGGTGCGTTCAAATTGGTTAAGCAAATTCTACTTAACTGTACTAAGTGTCTAACCTCATTTTCACTTCAGGATATGACGTTTTTTACGTCATATTTTGCTTAAGTGAGCCCATTTATATGGATTAACTTTAAGCAAGGGGTTGTGTCACTTATTTGCGCATGCTCAGTTGCACAGTTCTGGTACATTGTTCTGGGTACCAAATGGAAAGTAATGCTGCACCAGTATATTGTACCGGTACCAAATAAAAAGTAATGCTTTTCCGGTATATTGTACTGGGTACAAAATAGAAAGTAATGCTGCTCCAGCACATTGTACTGGGTACCAAATGAAATGTAGCGTGATTCTGACACATTGTACCGGGTACCTGATAAAAATGACCGTGGTTTCAATACATTGTACTAGGTAAAAAATGAAAAGCAGCATGGCTCCGGCATATTGTAGCGAGCACCAATGATATGTACCAATGTATCAATTTATGGTCCAAAAATAAAGTACTATAATGCTGTTACATGGTACCGGGTACTAACCAAAAGACATCATTGTACCGATGTAAGTACAATTTTGTGTATCAGCCTAACATTAATAATATCATGCGAGTCAAAGATACCTTGGTTCATAGCACTAAGATTATTTCATTCAGAAGCATTCAATCATAAGTCATTTATTTCACTTATTACACTTAATTTTATTTATTTAAGCAAACTTTAAGTTTTTGCTTAACCAATTTGAACGCCACTATTGATTAAAGTTCGGGGTCTTATAATAAAGATATCTGATAACTGGAATTTTAATATTAATTTTAATTTTTTTAAGCTTTTTGGAATCGTCACGAAGCGGCTTGTTCCGAGCTGAGAAGCGTTTACCAGGAGGAATGTACAAATATTCTGCGCGACATCGAATTCCAGCACTTTGTGGATTTGTTTACTAAAAATCACTGCAAGTAAGGCTCCGATGATGATGTCAAAACATTTCAATCGCAAATTAATTCCCTTTGATTTAAAGGGCGTTCATGCAATTCCGACTGTGTCATGCAGTTGATTCCACTCAATGTCCAGTCCTCAGAGAAGCTTACCAATCTTATCTGAGCTATGCATACGACGCTTCTCCCTGCAATCAATACTCCGACATCTAATATCTATCATCACTTTTGACAGCCCGGATCACATTTCAATTAAAAATCAAATAAATCTCGCTTTTTCCCCCGAATATATAAAAAAAAATAAATATTTAATTTTTAAAAACAAAGAGCGGATAAATTGGGGAAGAGAAGAGATGGCAATTTGAGCAAAATTTTGCGAGCATTAAATTCCTCCGAGGAATTATCTGCAATCCACCTTGATTATTTTCCCCGGCTCAAACATTGTTAAATATAGATTTGTCCAAAATGCAATTTGTCAGCGTCTCAGTTTACTCGGCAATCAATAGCCAACAAGATGAAGAAGAAAAAGGGACACATACTGCACAAAATCATCCTCCCCAGTGGCCACCGTTCTAGAACACCAGTCGGGGTGTACAGAGGGATAAGGCACAGCACATGCGCAGTAGCCAACGACTCCGTGATAAATCTACGCATCAAAATTTCATGGCCCTACAAAAAAAAAAAAAAAAAAAGATGCCGCGTGTCATCTCTCCTCCAATATCCAACTAATGTAAGTTTCTTGTTCGCCGACAATCTGGCCGTTCCGATCAACCAGTTTTGGCGGCAAAACTCCCTCTGTGGGTACACTTATTCATTATTATTAAGAATGGGACATTCGAATCCTCGAATCTTTTTAATAATTAGACTGCCATGCTCTCAAAAATATTCAGTAGTAATATACCGAGCACGCCGAGTAATTGTCAAATAATTAGGTCTGCTCGAAAATTTTTGTCTGATAAGATCACGAGTGCCCATTCTCAAAAAAAGAAAATTTTCTTGAATTCATAATCTTTTCTGCTCCAAATATGTAAGTTATTTAACAAAAACTTCTGTATGCGCTTGTAGAAGTGGAAACAATGGAACACGCGTCTGTGGACGGTGTAATCAAATATCTTCACGCGTTCCCGAAACAGCGCGGGAGAAATGTCGTATTCTATGGACGGAATTTGCAGGATGAAGAGCGCTAAACAGCGAGTTATTCATCAAATTAGAGCGCAACTGCCAAAATCAACAAATTTCACAAAGTGACCAACATCCATTACCGACAGCGTCAACTAATTAAATGGCAACCGAAATCATGAATCAATGTAAACCCGTGTAACAAGCGTCGTTATGACCAAAGGGTTGCCTAAACCGCACGCGACACGCACATAAATCTCCTCTTGACCAGATCTCATTACGGCCAATTCCCATTTACTATTAATTTACGACGCAATCATAAAACATGTCAATTATTCAACTTTTATTTCCTCCTACTCTCAAATTGATCTTTTTATCCCGGCCATTTCTTCTTTTAAAACCAGGTATAATAAACTCGCATCCCCGGACGATAAATAACCTGTTGGGTTCATTTTGGCTACGTAATAAATGTAATTTCATTTCTTTTTTATTTTTTCATTTTTTATTTTTTTTTTATATTTTTCCTCACCCACCAATGTCCATCATAAATAACATGGCGCAACGAGGTGGTTATCGAATTAGCACACGCGTAAGTGCACTCGCTTCATTCACCTCACTTCACCCCCTTTTCCAAACACCCAGCCTTCAGCCGACCCGTAACCCCCATCCCTATTCCCAATGTGCAATCTTGAGTGCGCATGTGCCGTCTCTCGCCGCGTTCCCATCCATCCCTGCTCAACATCATTCAGTGCCCATTAATTACACCCTGATGGACCTAAAACTTTAGGCCTAATTGAAAATTTGCGCCGCCGGCAGCTCGCAGCGACACCTGGTTTGTGTAAAACCGTTAAAACCCCGAGATAAAACTTATTTCAAACCTCGATACATCAACTCGCGAATTATTAACACGGGCGGCCGTAAACACGCATTCTTAAACCCTCAATTCCGAAAATTTATTGATCTCCCTGGCACTCCTTGTCGTCAAAACGCACTCGAGCGAACAAAACGCATTCTTCCACACAGGGGCGGACTTAGATCTTTAAAAAATACACTTATTATTATCTTTTTAAATATAATAAATATAAATCAAAATCATTATAACATTTTTTTTCTTGGTTAATTATATCGTTAAACCAAAGCGTTCGTAGCTTAGTATGGGATTTTTCGAAGCCCCCGATAGATGGGGGCCCCTAAACAACTGCTTATTTTGCTTATACGTAAATCCGCCCCTGTTTCCATTCCATTTTCGACCAGACGCTAAATTCGACCAGATATCAATCACTAATATTTTTTTATTTTTTTTTATTTCTAAAAAAAAAAAAAAAAATCAAATTGCACCTACCCTCTTAAAAAAAAAAAAACGCCAAAAAACACAAAGTGTAACTCGTCATGATTTATTCATTCACTTTCGTCTAATTGCCCTTTTAGAAAGTCCTCTAAACAAGTGTGATGGAACTTTGAGTAAAAGAATAAATTGTGATTTCTTTTTTTGCTCACCGGTAAATTTTATTTCTTTTTTCGGGTCCTCGGTCCTTCACAAACCACTCCCAGTCTCTCGACTATTCTTAACTTTAAAGACGCCCGGGAATTTGCGTTGCAACGGAATGTTCAAATATTTTGCTTCCTCGAGTTGTTTGCTCTCGCCTTCCCTCAAAGTAAAGACGTCAGCGAGCCAGAATGAGGGCGTAAATCGCGCTAGCCACGCAGCTGCGACTCGAGACACCCTCCACCCCGTCCCTAGACGCCCCCTCAACGCCCATCTCGACATTCGCCAACTTACATCACACCATCATTTGCCCCGTCGTCCCAATTTAGAAACCCCCCCAAAAAAAAAATCAAAAAAAAATCAAAAAAATCAAAAAAATCAAAATATTTCCCACTCCCGAGCCCCGACCACACCCTCGCGGAAGTATTAAATTCCAAAGATGGACACAACACCTAGCAAATAAATCATTAAAGCCCGAGCACCCTCCTGAATTTAATATGAGGATCCCCGACGCGGAGGAGTGACGTCGGATTGAGACATATTTCAAGAACACTAGACAAGCTCGATAAATCAACACCCAATAAATAATAAAACGAGACAGAAAATGAGCTCGCGAGCACTTAACACCCAAATTACAGCTCCAATAAGAAGAGAGGGGCTTGCAAGCAGACCCCCACAACAAATCCAGTTTGTAATTTCCCTCGCGCAATCTCCTGCAACCGCTTAACCTCTGCCAAACCGGAAATGACGGACGGCAAAGGTCAGACGAAGGTCCATAATTCGCACTGTATAAAAGTCATAAACCTCTTTGTTATAAATAAAACACGAGGTCATCCAGGTGAGATTTATTCTCCTCACTCGCACTCGCAAAACGAGATTCCATTTTTTAAATTTAAAAAAAAAAAAAAAAAAATTTTCTCATTCAAAATGGCCGCCGTCCACGGAAATTCAAGTTTTATTTTTGTTTGTGAATGGTAAACACTTTGCAAACTCATCCTTTTAGTGTCGACAGACGCATCGATTCGGCCGTTGGTTGCACATCCTTTGCGTGCGGGCCCCACCCCGCGTCCGTGGCCTCGTCAGGTTCCCTCGGTGCAGTGACCGCTCCCTCGAGGCACCCGAGACGAGATCCTCGTCTTAAACATGCCCTGCAACTCGTGTAGAAACTTCCCAGTTATAAAACCACCGCTCGGCCGCCATAACAATAAAAAAATATAAAAAAAAAAAAAAAAAAAAAAAAAAAATGTCGGGGGTCCCTTAAACGAGCGTCGAATCACCTCGGCAGAACGAAGCGCAGAGCAAAATCCATCTCGATCAATTAGTCGACTCCCTCACGAATCGCTTCCCCGCTACAACGACCGACCCCGATCGACAGGGCGCGTCGTCACGTGACCGAGTCGCCCAATGAGCGCTGGGCGGACGCACGCGAGAAGGGAAACCGTGCCAGACGCCTGGCGCATCGCTCTCGAGATGAGTCGCACGTCGGGCGCGCGAGCACCGCCTGCTGTTGGCAGGCGCGTGCCGGCCTCACCACCGCCAGGCCCCCGCCGGCCGTGAGAGGCATGCTGCGCCGCATCGTCGCCCTAGTGTTCGTCACGTGTTTGGCCGCAACGTGGTTCCTGTACGGCGAGCGATGCTGCACGTCCGTCACCCGTCAAACTCCCCCCGATGCCCACGTGGAGACGTTGGGCGTGTACCTGGTGGCCGCGGCGCAATGGGGGGCCCGCGACACGGACTCGGCGGGCCCGGCCACGCGGAACCGTTCGCGGTCCGCGTACAGGCGGAATGTGACGGCAACTCGCCGCGAACCGCAGGCCTTGATCATCGGAGTGAAAAAAGGAGGCACGCGGGCGCTGCTCGAGTTCATCCGGCTGCACCCGGACGTGCGTGCCGTCGGTCCGGAGACGCACTTCTTCGACAGGCATTATCACCGGGGTCTCGAATGGTACAGGTAAAAAAAAAAATAATAACTTTATTTAAAATATTTTATTTACGAGTTGTTTATTTTTTATTTATGAGTTGTTTATTTTTTGTTTGTGAATTATTGATCGGTGTAATTTCCTGTTTGTCGTGCACGAGTTTAATCCTTGGAGCTATTCAAGGAGCGGTTAAGAACCGCAAATCCTGTACCCGTCCAAAACGAAATTTTCGAAAATTTATAACATAATTTAAAAAAAAAATATATTTGGTTATGTGTTATATGTACGAACTCATCCCCACACACACGTAACAATATCAAAATCCATTAATTCAGTAGAAACGAATTTTAATTTAATTCTCGTGATGACTAGCGCTTCGATCGACCACTAAACTGTTTAGAAAATTACTGATCTGATTCGAGGTCAGTCCCTATCTCAATCGATTGTTCTGCACCAAAAAAAATATATATATATAAAAAAAAAAAAAATAAATAAAAAAAATAAACCACCAACGCAAGAAACTGGACATATTTCCGTCAACTGCTAACAAATGTGATTTAATTAAAACCGATCTTTGCTACCTGCAGCGTGTTTACGCCAGGTAAATTGCAAAACGCAGCTTTTGCACAGAAGGGGAACACGAGCAACACGCACCAAGTGTTTGTCTTGTCTTATCTAGACGGGGAAGGTTGTTCGGGTCGTGTTTCGCGAGTCCGCCTTGCATAATGATGAGACGTTAAATCCCGTGCAGCTTTCGGGATATTAATACTTGCAAACGACAACTTTTCTTCCCTTATCGATCCGTACACCTTACGGCAAACGTGAGACATTTTTACAACGCATCAACTACGCGCCAAAATGAAACTCCATTTTTTATGGCAAACGTGTATGGGTGGGCCTTATTTCTTCGCCAGAGGACGTAATAACCTTAACCCGCTCATAACGGCAATTTATCGCTCCTTTTCCCACCCCTCCCTTTATTTCCTTTTCTTCATTTAACTTTCCTCGAAAAATCTCCCTCTGCCGCCAATCCCGAGGATTAAAAGCGGAAATTAGTCGCGGGGATTAATTGCAACGGGATAATCCAGTGAATATATTTCCCACGCGTCGCCCTCTTAACGTCTTAACGTCTTAATTAATTCGTGGAACCTTTTGATCGAGGGGCTCGCGATTCAAATAGAATCCGAAACCCAAATGAAACTGCAAATAATAAAAAAAGGGGGCAGTAAAAGGAATTAAATTGAGCCCACGTCCCATCTAGAAAGTCGATCGACAACTCAATCTTGGAGTTAACGACGCACATTTCTATGCTGGACCCGAGCAGCGGGTCCACGGGCTTGACCGATGAGCTACTCGAGCTCCAGGCGGCGTGAAATGGAATAGCAGATTGGCTCGCGAACCGGCGCCAGCGTTTACTCTGCCCACCTCCGCACCCCTGCGAGCCAAAAGGCCTTCAAAGTGCGCATCAACGCCTTAATTGACTCATTTTCCTAGCCTAGTCTCGTGGCCTTTCTTATCTGATGCATGCCAATGAGTAATCGCCGGCCACCGACCACGCGCTCAAACCTGTGCAGCCGACTCGGGCGCCCGCCGATTCCGATCGAATTACGCACGCGACTATGGCGCTCGTTAATGCGCAAACCACCAAATCCTCAACCACTTCTAATTGCCAGCTCCCGACATAATACTCTTCTGTACTTCAATGCACCTGTGACATATCCCCTACGCGCAGCCCTCGACATCTTCGATCGATAGTGCCACCCTGCCTTTGCCTTTTTCTTCCCTACCCCCACACCACGCCGTGCACTCGAGTCCTAATAAGGCGCATTAAAATGCTAAAAAATTTACTGAGAAAAAAAAAAAAATCGTTTAACTTAATAAATAAAATAATATTCAAATTTTTAAATTTTTTTTTTTTGGTTGGTAAATTTAAATGCATTGAGTTCGGGATGCTAATTGAACGAGGTATATTTTACAACACGGGTCTAAAATGACCAAAAACGAGTAAATTCAATGTTTAAATTGAAGAAAACGACTAAAATAAATGTGTAAAATGAAGAAAACGACTAAACTAAATGTCTAAATTGAAGAAAATGACTAAAATAATGTCTAAATTAATCAAAAACACTAAAATAAATGTCTAAACTGTTCAAAAACATTACAATAAATGTCTAAACTGTTCAAAAACACTAAAATAAATGTCTAAACTGTTCAAAAACACTAAAATAAATGTCTAAACTGTTCAAAAACACTAAAATAAATGTCTAAAC
>JAQFXT010000727.1:0-27150 GCA_034683725.1 Strigamia crassipes | reverse complement strand
CGTCCAATCTTCGTCTTGACTTCCTCGCTTGGCTTCTCGTTCGTGTTCGCAAGCGTAGAATTCCACGACGCCTGCCAATCATCAATTTTATTCGCTACAAAAAAACCCCAACCAAAAAAAAAAATCATTATTTCCACTTAAATCAACACCACCCGTGCGATCTAATCGAACCCACCGTCATTCGGCATGATGGCCGTGGGAGTGCGCTCGCTTCGTGGGCGAAGACGTCGAACCGCGACGGGGATTCGACTCTCTCTGCGTTCCAAGTCGAACGAATGTCTCAAATCCTGAAAACCGTTGTCATTGTCTTTCATGTCAAAACTCGTTGCGTGATCAGCATCTTAGGTGAAACATAAACACGTTTTTTAATCGATTTTTGTTTCTCTCCCCCAAATTTATTAATTCGTCACCTTTTTTATCCAAAAAATTTAATATGTCCATTACGCCAATGTTCATCGGAGTCGGGGGAAAATATGCGGAAGATGTCATCACTGCCGGAAAAGATCGTGTGTTAAACGAAATTTATCGGTGAAAAGAACTGGACCAAAATTCCTCAATCATTTTACAGAAATAAGTTGCGTTTATCCCATTCAAAATCAATTTGTAACACGATTAGGCTACGAGAATAACGTGACAACAGTTCCGGCGTTTTCTCGCGAGGCGCGTGGGCGCAGCTTGTTTGTTATTGGTCAGGAAGATCACAATATGGCGGCCGCCATAAAAGCTTTTGTTGATGTTTTAAAGTAAATTTTGAGAATGTTTAATAGGGGAGAAAGGTTTAAAATCGACGTGGAGGAGGATTTGGGACCCGGGTGTTACAATCTCGAACATGAATCGATATTTCCATCAACAGCGGCAGGTTTGTATTGGTTTTTGTGAAAATTTGAGTTTTTCCAATGGGTTTTGGTATTTAATATTTTAATTTTTTTTTTTTTTTTAGATTATACAGCTCCTTTTTTGACAAAAGCTGACCGGTTTCAACAGAAATCGTCATGCGATGGTGCCGGTCCCAACACATACAAAATTAGAGGCGAAATTGGAAACACGCCTGTATGTAGATTAACTGCAGTTATTTGTTTTGTTTTTTGAGATTGAAATTGTTTGTATACAGGGTGGATGTTTCTGGTTGTCAACGTCAAAAAGATTCGAGGAACCGACACCTTTCAGGCGCAGAAATAGATTGGTTTATAATTTTAGACTCGGCAACGGAGTGTCTGAAAAGCCGATCGATAGCTTGCGTTCAATTCGAAGATCATTAAAAGTAAATACGGATTTCTCTAAGCAGTGGTGTATCCAAAACTCCAGAAACAAATTTCTGGATTAATCTCAATTCCCGGAAGCCGACAGTCCGCCGTTTCCCATTTCCCAGAGAGTGCCTTCCAGCTGAGGCCATGTTGCCATGCCCTAACCTATGTCAATTGTCGACCACTTGGCTAACAAGAACCACGACAGCCACCAAGTCTGTCACTGTTTGTGCCGGGTGTCATCCAGACATTTTTGACCGTCTTAGGTCACGTTCTGCTTGGTCAGATGGAGCATGATTGGCAACAAGACCAGTCATGCTATCAGTCGTGAAGACCCCGTAGAAAGCACTTTTGGTTCTGCTTTGTGGCCAGTGGTTAGTTGATCACTTCCGGTTGGCAACACCCTCTAAGGTCGATGTTGCTCAGGGCGGCCGCCAGTGCTGTTAGTTTCCTCAAGGTGGTCACAACTGGATGTTGTAAAGAGTGGATGATTTTTGGCTGACGTGGTTGAGATTAATTATTGGGTATGCCGCTGACGTGTAACGTTGAAACTAAACTACTGCGTAACATTCCAGGTCCCCAGAAATCCACAGATCCGCACACCGCCGAGTATACCCGATCGGCTATCCACGAATGGTTATGAGTTTAATCCAGATGGCAGTATTTATCGAGTTGACCCTAAGAGTAACGACACTACAATTGGTCCTGCTTTCTATAATGTGTCCACTGGAGAAGTATTTTCTCTTTACTTTGTGATGTAGTTAGGAGATTTGATTTTCAAAACTTTTGTAGCAACCTTGTTTAACCACACTTCTATACAAAGGAAATTTTTGGAGCCATGATTCCTCTCAAAGACCTAACACTGTGAATTGCAATCCTGGACCCAGTGATTACAATGTTAACGTCATTCCAAAAAAGGAATTACTGCATTTTCCTGTAAATACTCTATATGTTCCTAGATACTTAGATGAACTGGTGTACAATGAACTAAAACAGGTATTGGAGACTTTTTCTTTATTTCCAAAATGTAGCATAGAATTGTGTGCTTCAGAAAAGCAGAGTAGCGTTTTACCGCAAGCGCTACCGCTTCTTTTTGTTAGGCATAGTTGCATATCACCAACGCTAAGCTCCTTTTTGGCTGAATAACCAACTGTAAATTGAAATAATTGAAAAACTTGATTTTTTTCTTTTAATTAAAGAATACTCCAGGTCCAGCTGGCTATTTTCTTCCGGATCCGTTTCGCATGAAGCTAATAGATTTATGTTGTGACAAAGCACCATTTGGAACCTCAGCCAAGGTAAACTTTTTTTTTTTTACTGTTTAGCATACTATATTATCACAATACACTGATCAATGGCCCATTAAAGCAACTTTATCTACCAAGGGTAGTTTTTGCTTTTAGAAGTAGACTAGAAGATTAATGGAACTAGAGGTTAAACTGTGTAGTGGAACAGAGGCTACATATTAAACCCAATGTGAATTGAACTGTCAGTGCACGTATGACCTGCAAACAAGAAAATTGTCTTGGGTCCTTCCACTTTTGCTCACCATGTTGATGGCACACTTAATTGTTTCCAGACTTTTCACAGTGCCTAAAGTCAAACCATAGTTCTATAATACGTACGTGACAGTTGCAGTGATTAATATTACAACATGCGGCTGTTGGAGCAGTCAGTGGCTGGCAAGGCGCGGTCCCTTGTAATAGGTGGAGTTGAGGTCCGATTCTGGCCAATCGCGCATATGGGGTCCATGAATGTGGGCAATCGGGTCTAGTCACTTCATTGCTTCTCGGTACATCATCTACCGCACACGGTGATGAAACAACGCAATTTTGTTTTTTATTTCGCCTTTCATTTTGTCGCCTAAATCGCTAGGCAATGAAATGAATGGGTCTTTTTCGATGATTTCATTGTCATAAAACGCTAGGTGATGAAATGACCCCACCCTGTGCAACACGCTCACCCTGCCAACGACTCCGAACGATGTACGGCAATCTCCGGTTTTGTGTGTCTGTTCTGCAAACTACGGGGACCCGAGCGTGGGCTTATTTTGTGACTGTCCGCGGTCACTGGAAAAAGGGAACGTTACGTCCTTCGCCGCATGTCGCCGATAGACGGCGCTGCGGCCTGATGAAGAACGTGGGCTCCAGAAGTCGGCCCCGTAGCGTAAGAGTGGGCAATGGGCAGTTCGACACGCGGAACCAAGAGAGACAGTCGCAGCACTGGTGTCTCTACAATGGTGAACATATGGGCCGACTCTCCGATGCATGTGATTGCATTGCAGTTCATGGGAACCTGAGCGTCCCAAATGCCTTGCCTTCTTAGGCAAAGCCAAAAAATATCTTTGCCATCACTGGCCACGCGGTCAACGATTGCTGTGGTCAGTGGTTAACTTTAGAGGGGTTGTACACACAGCCCCTGCATGGGAAATGCACTCTGGAAGCACTAACCCCTAGACAACCATTCAAATAAAGTAATTTAACCGAATATAGTGCTGTCTTTGTGTAATTCTTAATAGTGTGTATTGTGTCCAGCGTCCCCTGACCCTCCCCTGGTCAGGATACGATGCCCAAGCACTCACAATTTTAAGTTGCCACAATAAAATACAATACATATGGGTTGTTGGATTATCACCACAATCACAACGTCCTTGCTGGCCACGCAGTTCTCAGTTGCATAACCAGTGGTCAGAACCTAGGATGGGGTTTGGAAAACGTCAAGCAAGGAATACCACACAATAGATGCACTGGTCCGTAGGCAACCGACCTTAATAAAGCTAATTTACATTAAATAGTGCGTCTTTGTGTGGTTTAGTTTCTTATCGTGTGTCGTTCCCTTCTTCACGTCAAGTCGAACACTCACAAACAGATCGTAATTACTGTTTTTTTTTTTTTGCATAGCGTTTTTCAGAGATAGAAACTTCTCCAGGACCAGATTGTTCCCCAGCCATCTCCTCCTTTTCACGTTGTCAATTTCAAAATTCTGCGCTTGCTCCGTTTGGAACCACCGCACCACGTTTTATGGATACTTGCGAAGTGTACGCGCCAGAACCAAATAGATATTACCTACAGGGTTTTGCTGACAAAGCACGCTGCGATATTGCCTGCTCAAAAATCCGTGCGCGAACTGAACTTGCACCTTTCGGATCAAATACTCCACGAATGAAATCGCCTGCTGAACCGTTTGAAATAATTCCACAACTGGAAAAGAAAACACTTGTGAGAAAACTTTGGATAGTAACTTGAAGGCACATGTAAAAGTTGCACATCTTTTTTAGATGTTGGATATGTCAACAAGGCCGAGAATCATCAGACATCCAACAAGACGTCTAGTTCCATCAAAAGTAAATTTGTATCAAGTGTTTTAAAATAATTTGGTTTTAAATGACAAATGAAATACACGCTGTGTTGTTATTTTCCAAAAGCCTTTAGACCATTGTCGGTCATCTTTTATCCTTTCCATTTTTTATTTGTCATTTAAAACCAAATTATTTTAATCAAACTTGAAGTAATACGTGTCAGAAATTAAAGTTTTCAATCGATTAAATTGTGTTTGAAAGACGCCCGGGCCATGGCGACGTAGTCTAAGCTAGGAAAGGCACTTTCAGGGAACTTGCTCCTAGACAACCAATATCTGAAGAAAGGCCATAGCCAATATCAAATGTAGTTTCTAGTCAGTTCTTTTTTTGCATAGTGAAAAGCATCGACCATCATTTTGTATGAGAGTGGACGAGCGTAATTAAGGCGAGGTAGCACCGGACGCACTACACGCGTATAAGAAATAATACACAAGAAACTGTATTCATGGTTATTGGCCTTTATTCAGTGTCTAGGTGTCAGGATCTCACGTGCATTCTTTTTGATCACGTTGTATTGTTACAACGTGACTGTGAACAAGACACTGTTTATCTGGTTATGGTTTAACCAGGTGAACAGTGTGGTCAGATGAACAATGTTCTCTTTGGGTTTTTCAACCCAAATCCATGTGCCTCTCACGGTACTGGGATGGCTTACCGGCACATTCCCTAAGCGTCACCGTGGTGAACAGGAGTGACTAGGACTAAGGTGTAAACCTTGTGCTTGCTCTGTGCAGACGCTCTGACCCCAACAAGAGTTGGGTCTTTTATACTGGCCTTTTATACACCCTTTAGCTAATATCTTTTTCCTATTGGTTGATTGACTATGATGCCATCAACCAGCAACTCTCTCTGATGGGGTGTTGTCATGGGCCATGTGAGGGTGTTGCTCATGACCGAAAACCGGTCACAATTGGTATTCTCCATGCCATGTAGTTTCCGTCTGTCAATCACAATTACTAATACATAATTGTTTATAAGCATAGGCTGTTTATCCTTCTCCTGGAGATCACGAAGTTACAAAAGTCATGCTTTACCTACGCCAAAAGACGAGTCATCGAAAACCGTCGACACGAAAAGTCGATCCGGCAGGATTCCTTGTTTCCAGTAGACGGTTCTCTGAAATCAACGCAACTGGGCAATCGAGATTTCAGAAATGCAAAGTTCCTAAGAAATATAATTCTCCAGGTAAAGCTCTACATTTCATTTAGACTTTGTAAAGATACTGTATAATTTCAACTTGAAGGACCCGGTGCATACACTCTCTCACCCTCAATGAAAAGCCCCAAGCTTGGAGTTAGTTTTAGCAAGCAAAACAGATTTCCAGATCGTTCAGAGCCACGCTGGCCTAGTCCTGCATCGTACCAGGTAAAAACATGAACAAAATTGGAATATATTTGTAGTAATTGTAACGGTCTGTTGTGTTACAGCTTTCTCCTAATTACTACCATACCATGTTAAAGGGTACTTATAATGCTACTCTCGATTCAAAGCTTCCGAGAAATTACGGCGCGAAATGGCGACCTGCTCAGGTTAAAAGTAATTACTATGTTATCGATCGCTTACAGCCTTTGTAGTGTCTATGTTTTGTGGATTCAATAAAAGGCTGATCTGATGAATCTTTTTTTTCTGATAATATTGTCATTAATGATTCGGTGCGAGCAATGCTTGGTGAAACAGGATTCCTATGCCGCTTATGAGCGAACTCACTGTGAATTTTGTCTACTTTAAGAACCTGGTTCCGCATTCGCGGATAAAAGATCGGATACACTTTTATTGAGTTTAAGACCTGATTAAGCATTTCAACGATGATTGATGCTAGGTGCGTTTAATCTCGAGAAGGTGAATTGTCTTTTCCTTAAATGACTTAAAGAAGTGACTTTTAAAAGTGAATTTTTGATTGAACACACTTGTTAAATCAAATTTCAGAATGCCCCTATTTTATTTTTGAGAAAGGGAATTGAAGAATTAACGAGGGAGGGTTGGAGCCACAACAAATGATTTTACAGGTACAGAAGATAAGTCACTTCTATAAGTCAAAGAAGTGATTTCAAAACGAAATAAAATTATTTGCCTTTTTTCAATTCTTGTATGTTGACATCTCAGAGATCTGATGCAAAAAACGTCACATCCGGTTTAGAGAAGTCATTTTAGACGAAGAAGTCAATTCACCTTCTGGAGATTGAATGCACCTATTGATTTGAGTGCAAATTAATATCAATAACCCCGGATCATCGCACATTTGAGAATGAAAACGTCAATTCGAAAGCTGAAGTGATTGCAATTCTTAAAAACAGACCACTACTGCACTCGAGTTCAGCAACCAAAGCCGATATTGAATAAATTGTGACCGTGCAACGATCACTGGCCAACATTCGTGGTCTCTTCTGCGGCTCCCTAGCAGTAGGTATTGAAATGAGCAGTCCAAACACGGTCGTGTTTGCGCCGTACATATCTTTGATAGCATAAAATGCAAAAGTATGTGAATGCTTGGCTACAGACGTCACGTGGTCAAGGGGACAGCCATGGAACGCTGGGTACAACACACACAATAAAATGAATTAAGACACAGACGCACTTATTTAAATGCGTATAATTCTATATTCAATCGTTGTGTCTAGGGGTTAGTTGCACTTAAGGTGTGTACAGCTCTTTCAAAGTCAACCACTGACCACAGCGGTCATTGGCTGCGTGGTCAGTGAAGGCAATGTGTTCCAGTGGATGAGAAATCCATCACACTCAGGTAAGTCTTCCAGTGGGTGGCCAGAATCTTAGAGCAGCGGTGAGAAGAACCACTCGCCACTGGTCAACGCAAGACTCTCTCTACTGGTTTTATGGGGTCGACTTCCTGTATCCACGTTCTCCTGCATCGGACACTTCCGGTGACTGCAGCGCCACCTAATGGTGTTGAGCAGTGAAAGACATGCACCACTTTGCCAAGTGATCGGATGACAGTCAAAAGATTCAATCGAGATTGTGGTGCAATACCTCTACACTTTGCAGCTTCCATACATTAAAAAGGAGAAATTTATGTCGAGTATAAAAGTGTGTGAAAAAATTCAAACTTTTCTTCTCAAAAATTAGTTTCCACGCATATACAGTAAAATTGATTATTTTTTTTTAAATTTTAAATTGGTAATTCCATGTTTTTTATTTTTCACATCCGTCCAAATTTCTTGCATTATTCAACTGAACCATTTGGTTTTTGATCAGAAATAAAATTTCACCTTTTCAATGTTAATTCCGTTCAAATTAACTGTAATACAAACCAAGGTGAAGGAGTATGTACGTACGTCATATCCGGTAGTTATTTATAGCGTCGGCGGGAATTTTCCATATTATTACGCGCCAAAATACAAAATGTTTTCTATCCACTCGCCGCCAAATTTCAGTGGTCTGTATTTTTTTTATTATTCATTATTATTATTTGTTTAATATGTAAATTTCAGTTTCGGCTACACGAGTTTAGATTTCACATTTTCTCGGGAAGAAGTTAAATTTAACTCATTTATTGTTGACAAGGCCGCCTGTGAACACTCGCAAACTTTTTTCCACGCATGATCCGTTCTATCGGAAGAAACTATTCGTGATTATCAATTGTAAACCCCGTAGACTCACATGATTCTTGCGGTTGGCGCCACGTTTTCTTGGTGTCGTGGTTTGCTTCGTTGAAGTGTATTCGAGGTATGGTAGTATTTTAATTCATTCTATTTTTTATTTATAATGGCTTGTCTTTGTTTTCGAGACATTCCAAAAGCCAACCAAGTTCACTGGATGTAGACGAAACGTCTGATCAATTTTTTGAATGTGTGATTTGTTCTGTCTTTTAACTTTTCGAAATTTTTGTATTCTGACATTTTGTTTTAGCATTTTAAGTCCACATTTGCTTGAATTTGTACTGTAAGACCGCATCGGCATTTACATAATTTTTTATCCTTCTGATAAATGTTTGTCATATAAACAAATTTTGCTGTTTTTGGCAGCAAACTATTTTAATAAACACTCGATTCTAAACTTGCTCAAAAATTTAGTTCCAAGTGTCTGGAGTTCTCTTGAACTTTGGTTAGATATTAAAGTCATAAACAAATAAACAAAATTTTTTTAATGTCTAACATTCACAAAGCATTGTAAAATCTCTGAAGTTGGAGCTGCTGGCTGGGTGGGAGTTTTTTCGCGCAACTTGTTTATCACCAGCATCCCAAAGTGAAATTTGCTGTTTTTGCAACATAAGCAATTTGTTGATGGCTGTACCTACATAATGTAAAGTTTAATTAATTATGTGAGCGATATATTGCCTGGTTGAAAAAATATTTTTATCCAGTAATAAAAATATTTTGTCATCTCAAATAATTTTTGAACAACTGGAAAAATATTTTATGTTTCCGTAAAATATCTTCACAAATTAATTTTTAAATTAAAAAGTTGCATTTCTTCGCTTTTTCTGAATCTCCTTGAGCGGCTTGTATCAGGGTATGGTTGACATAGCAACACCCTATCTGGTATGACGAATGACGTTATATGCGTCATCAATCAATTAACATTGTGAGTTTTGGTTTTAACGCCAACTTTTAATTTTTGTGAATAAAAGCAACTATTTTTAGGTTTTTATATATTCTCTGCTGCTTTTCCGCAGCAGTTTTTCAAATTGGGTTGGTAAATGTTTTATTAGATAATGTCCCAATCGCACGCCTATGACCGCTGCAGTCAACTCTAGTCGGGGCAGTGACAATTTTTTTATCGGCGCAACCCGACATTTTGACATTAGCAATCTGTTTTTCTTTTGTTCATCTCTCACATATGCCACGCATCCATATGCTTGCGGACTGGCGTCACAATATATTTCGATTTTCAGCTGTTGTCGACTTTGATTTGAGCCAGCGTAGTACTTTTACGTTTTTAAGCTCTCGAAGTTCATTACTCTACTCTTTAAACTTAATTTGTTCTTCTTCATGCACAGCATCATCCTATCCAACTGTTGGGAACTGTAAAACGTGTTTTGGGCACTATATTGTCATGTTCATGACACCTTCCACCCATAATGTACCATAGCTGGCAAGAGGCATAATTACTAGAGCATTGGGCAAAATATACAGAGGTTTCCTAAGGACTTAATGGGCTCAGAGAGCTCACTCTTAACAGAGCATCTGACTTGTTCAGTTGCTCAGGGTCCTGCTTCTCAAGATAGGCTTTTCTAGAAGCAAAGGAGCATTGTTCACTAGCATAGAGTGAGCAAATAGGTTTGCTGGATTTGGAATCCAGTTCAATAGGCCTAACACATTTGGAGTCAGTGTTGTGCGCGGTACCTGAAAAAAAATACTGCAGTTCGGTACGCGGTACTTTTTTCTCCCTTTGTAGCGGTACCGGTACGCGGTACTTTTTAGAAAGCTACTCAAGATCTCACGTGATCTCGCGCGAATTTACGAGAATGCCGTGAGATCTCGTGTTTTTTATTTTGATTACATACGGCCCGTATCTGTACGTAATCACATTAAAAAACACGTACAGTAGCGCGTACCACGCACAACACTGTTTGGAGTGTTATTTCAAGCAGGGCTGGGAATAGTAAGACACTCCAAGTTGGGCAGGGTTTGATTTTCCATTTATTTCTTGTTTTTCAATCGGTTAGGGTTAATTTTCTGGCATCACACAGGTTGTGAACCTGAGTTTAGGTAGCTGTGCACAGGGTGCACATTCCTATTTCTTTTGGTTCCAATTTCTTTGGATTATTGTGTTGCTTAAAGAGAGATTCTCCTAGCAACATTCCTGTTTAGTGGCAAAACAACAAATTTCCTGTTTTGTTTTGTTTTATTTTAGTAGGATTACGCACTTTTAATGTTTTGCAGTTTTTCAACTGCTGATTAAGTCTTCTACTGCGCTGCGTACGTCCGGTCTACCGTAACATTGTTATTCGTATTACTTCTTCCCGCACTGACCAAAGGATTTCGAGCATTTTTACTTCCTTCAATTCACTGTATTCTATTTCCTTCATCACAAACCCTTTCTCCCTTAATGCCTCGTGTTCTTCCCGTTCGGATGAAGCTCACTTGACTAAGGGCATGTGTCTCTTAAAATCTTTGAACTTTTTATCGCCTGCTCCTTTTTATCCGTTCCCAACAACAAATTGTCTACGTAGATGGATCTGATCTATCTAATGTCTCCACCTCTAAAGGGTATTGGTCTACGTAGTTCTCGGTTTTCGCTCTGCTGCGACTCAGGTCGTCTCTTCTAAAAATGGCGCGTTAAACTATGAATTAACTCAGCGCTCTGAAAGAGAGTCGCCGTCGGAATGCCTCTAATGGGTCTTAAATCCAAATTGATCTTATGAAAAGATCACAAAATGCCTGAAAAAATGTATCTAGGGGATTTTTAGAAATAATTACTCGGAGACGAGATAATTGAGATAACAAAAAACGAACAAGTTTATTAAAATGTTGAATTACATTATAAGTTATGAAATAAGTTAAATTTAAGATGAATTAATGTTAAGTTAATTAATACTAAAATAGTATAAATGAAGAAAGTTGTTATTTTTATAGAATTGGCGGGTACAAAACCACCGCGCAATCCTGAAACAAAGAACAACGAAAAAGAGTAGAAAAAGGTGGGAAATCTGGATTGAACCAGATTCCAACCGGATTCCCCTTGTAAGGAACAAAGCGCGAAACGTAGCAGAGCGAGTCAAATGCTACGATCCGTCGCAAAACTACTTACAAGTTTTGCAAGTAATTAAGTGGAATATTCGGCGAGAGAGACTCGCCGAAACCCGTCACAAAATCACAAACAAGGCGGTTGAAACCTTCAAACACCGTAAAACGGTCTTCTGCTGGTCCTTGGATACGGCAGGCGTCGGCTGGCGTCGAAGCTAGTGAACTGGTTTGGTTCACTAACTTATTCTACGATGGCAGTCGGGAAGTGATATATCTGATGGTTATCAGATATATCTGCTGAATCTTAAATCTTCAACTATCACAGTCGGAACTTACAGGTTTGAGCTGAAGCCACGCCAGGGTGTGATTTGGTTGAAAACAATGAAAAGACTGAATTCTCTCGAATTGAACATCACTTAAAATGATGACACGCATGCGCAGTTGTGAGCATTTGCCTAGCAACTGTGTGTTGCTAAGGCAAACGTCACAACAGTAGCCAAAAGCTACTTGCAACCTGGCACATGACGGTTAGGTTGCCATGGTATCCCAGCTAGAGGAGAATATCTGGGATGCTAACTCCCCCAATTGTGCCTGCAGTATTTGCAGACAGGCGCCAACACTTAGCATTAGAGCAATAAAATAAATAAATACACAATTATATTTACAGAATTATTTATTAAACATATTTACAAAAGATGTTTGGGACTCAACTCGAGCCTCAAACCAAAGGAGGGGTTGGAAATGTAGTGACCATTTGGGTCACCACAGCTCTTATCGATGCACACAACAAAAACGGGGAGGAATTTACTCCAAATGGAACCACTCATTCGATAAATGCGGATGTGGTTTCACAGATTTGACCAGCTATACTGTTTTTCAAAGTATACTGTGTGTTGATCCACAGGAATCTCAGCAAGTTCCGGTAATTTCCTCGAATTACGATTTGCAAAAATGCTTTTTGTGTCTGATATCATTATAACCTTAAATAATCGAAACCAAACTAGCACCTCCACAATATCCGGGTTTAGAGATGGCCCCGGATACAAGCAGTCATTCAGCGTACATTTGCCTCTTTTTGCAGACCTCGCATTAAACACGACTCTGAATTTACAGCTCGCCAGTACATTAAGAGCTTTAGTCGAGACCATGCGATGGGTCTCGGTTATGGACAAAAGAAATGGCTGGTCTAGGGCGTCCAAACGTAGAAATGCATGGGTCAAGATGGACCGGTGACCCCAAACCTCACACGCATAAAGGATTATGGGGAGAATAGCTCTTTTGTATATCATGGCTTTGGCAGATCGGACGAGGCCCCGGCAAGCACCCGTCACCAAGAACAGTCTACGGCTGATGGTATCAATTTTTCCGTGAAGTTAATCAAAGTGCGGAAACCAGGAAAGATGGTTGTCGAGGATAATGCCGAGATAACAGACCTTCGGAGAAAAAACAATTGGGACATCGTCACTGAAGAAACGGGGGGTGGGGGAGACGACAAGTACCTGATTTTGGCCAGTGGATAGCCTGGGTTTTAGTTTTAGCAAAATCAAGGCGGTTGGTAGTCGCCCACTTGCAGATAGATGCCCAGACTTTAATCCAGAGATGTTCCAGTCTTTGCAGAAATCCAGCAGATAGGGCTATCAAGCTATTGTCTGCAAAGGCTTGGGCCAAGAGCTCTGAGAATTTGTCGCTCACAGGTGGAGTCCATAAGTCGAACCAATCGTTCATCAAAATGTTCCAGAGGCTAGGGGCCAGACTAACCCTGTGGGCAACCTAGGTTAGTTTTGATAGAACTCGGCCATGATGAGGCAGTACGACCGTCTAGAAAGGAGCTAATAGTTTAGAAGATGTTGGTTGGAACTTCGGTTTTCTGGAGCTGTACACGGATCTAGGGATGCCAGGTAGTATTGAAAGCATTTTTAATATCAAAGAGGATGGCGATCCTTGCTCCGCTCAGATTTGACAAAACGCACTAGCCTCTGGATAGCCTGGATAGTATTGCGCTGTGGGCGGAAGCCAAATTGCTCAGATGACAGGAGCCGGTTAGTTTCGAGGAAGTGAACAAGCCAACTGTTAAGTAGTTTATCCAAAACTCGCCCAAGGACAGGAAGGAGACAGATGTGGTATAGACGATCGTTTCCCTTGGGGAGCCAGACAGCACTGGCTTCCTTCTAACAACCAGGAAAGATTCCCGCCTGCAGGCATTCATTCAGGAGCCAAAGTCACAGATCCTGAAAAACTTCTAAAAGATAATTTACAGCAATGAAAGGCACTCCATCCTCCCCAGGAGCCTTATTAACTGAGATTCACTGGATTACTCTGCGCAGTTCATCAATATTAAAGGGTCTATACCAGTGAAGTATGGGTAGCAAACACGTCGACGGAGATCAACTTCGGCCGGAGAATCCAATGCCGGGTCGTCACGGGGAAAGTAGGTATGGAGAAGTCAATGGTGAAGATCGCTCTTCGATTCACCCGGTTCAAAAGGAAAGGTTGTCTGCCTTTGATGTTTATCAACCAAAATGCGGTAGGGTAATGAAAAAGGATCCTCTCGGGAGTGCTCCTGGACTTAAGCCTCTCACGAAGCCACTTTCGCAAGAGAAATACTTGTTCTATAGGACTGCCGGGCATGGTTGTAGATCTCAGTGGTGTTGGTGGGCCGCACTGCAAGCAGTTTGGAAATTTTGACGCAGACGACGAACGAAGCAGCGCTGAATCCTAAGGTTCCTGCTCCATCAAGGGCAGGACAATCGGAAATGACTACGGCGAGGGGTGGACAGGTGGTAGGCAGTTAAAATGGCGCGCTGAAATTCAGAAGCGATCAACTCAATGTCAGCTGGGGCGTTATTCAGTAGAAAAGCCCGAGAGGGCTGGAGAACAGAACGAAAGCGAAGCCAGTCTGTCTTCCGCCAGTTGTAGGAAGCATTAGCGGGCTCCGGGCCAGAACCAGCTACCACACGAGAGGCGGAGTGGAAAGAAATGAAAACATGGTTGCTCAATGATTCCTCCTCCAAAGTGCACTAGTCCCTAACTTGGAGATAAGATGAAAACAAGACCAAGTCAATATGGCTTTGGCCATAATGGTACAGAAAGTAGAAGGAGAAACGAAAGGGTTTCCTATGTCCAGGTCTCATGTCGCTGCAAATTGAGTAATGGTTTGGTTGCGGGCATCGGTAAGGCGGTTGCTCCAGAGAACTGATCGCGCATTGTAATCTCCGATGAGAACAGTGCCACTGGGAAAAGCAGAGAGGAGGCGCTCCATGCAAAAGAAAAAAGGGTCAATATCAATTCCTGGGAGAAGATAAAGGTTAACATAGCAGTAGACGCAGGCCCTTTCAGTAATAGAAATGGCACACATAAAGTTATCACTTGCGCTTGGAATCGAGCTAATCTTTAGAGCAGGGTTATTGATCCATACAATCACCTTGGTATCTGCCTCTCAGCCAATCTGTTGGCAGCGCAATCCCATGCCGACCTTCCCCACGTAGGGCTACTGAATAAAAGCAATGTCATAGCTTTTGCGGAAGAAAACATTGCGCGTCCGAGGGCAGATCGAACTTAATCCCCCTAATTGCCGACAAAATGGCGGGGTTGTGAGTAATCTTTTTCCATTTTGCTAAATATTTTTCCAAGGAACCAGGAGAGAAGGCTAAACAATTTCTTGGTTTTACAAATACTTTGCTTTCTGTGTTCTGTTGAATTTTATTTTCAATTATTTCTTGTTGTTATGGAAACGACCTCGGCTCGGCTTGCAATACAGCGTCAGTATTTATTTTGACCTCCCCATGTCTCGGCACGTACGTACTGGAGTTATTCTTGAAATCTGTACTTCATTTCTCATTGTATTCATTATGTCGTTTATAATTCGACGCATCTTGTAAATAGGGTGTAAAGCGATGGCTCGTTCTATAATCATCTATTTGTTTGGCCATATTGGGCCCAAACAGGTCGTACGGGTGCGATTCGTAAGATTGGCAGAGGGGTTTATACTTTTTCGCCAAAGTATCGGCTAAATCCATGCGCCGCCTTTTATTTACCGCCGCATTCGCCGCCCCAATCATAGTTATCGCATCGGTCAATAGTTTTAGGATTTTCTTTTTGTCCGATTTTTTCTCTACAATGTCTTTCATTGCCTTTCTGATCGGCACTATAGCTTTTAGCAGATTTTTTTGCAGTTTTGTGGACGCATTGTTCCTCCTTTTGAAAAATGGTTTCAAGTTGGAAAAAACTTTTCTCTCCACTTTCGGGGGATCCAAGAACTTTACGTTCTCCGGGATTGTGATCCTCACGGCCACTTTTTTCCGGTGCTCGAAAGTTGATTTGAACAGTGAGCGTTCAATTAAATTTGCCAAATTTGGCAGAAAGGGGGGCCCAAAAGTTGGGGACTCCTCCATTTCCTTTGTCGCCTCCAAGAAATCGCATGCCTGCGGACCTGCACTCCCAGCAGCGACTTGATCATCTGATTGCCCGCTAGTTGGCACCTGTTCCGTTGTTGGGTTCGATGCAACGAACCCTTTTACGAGGCCACTAGACTTAAAACCATTTGTTGTAATTTCAACATTTCTCCAGTCATTATTTTCTTCCAATCTTCGTCTGGCAACACATCTATTGTCCGTTCTGTGGTCTCCTCCACGTGGACTCTCTTGTCCTCAAAGATATAGTCATCAACATCCATATCAAATTCGATTTTGATTAATTACTTAAAACTAAGAACTCACAATTACTATACTCTGTTTCAGAAAACTTGTGACAAACTCCCATTGGTTGGGAATATCACAAGCTCAAGGATACATATAACTTGATCATGTGATCATTCTCAGCCAATAAGGAAGAGTTAAATTTAAAAATGACAGTTTAATATTTACTAAAATGTTCCTAAAATAAATTATTAACCACATACAAATAAATATAAAAATAAAACGTGAAAAATTTTAAAATTAAACATATTTGAAGTGGCCAGAAAAAGAATTAGAAACTGGAACCGAAAGTCGGTCTAAAACTGAACCCCGACCGGGCTAACCGGTCAAGGTTGCTTCTAAAAATAGTCACTATCGGTGCTATTGTCGATCAGCGTCTTCTTGTGGCGAATAGGTGCATGTGTAACAATGATGTAATGGCTGCGGACAGGTCAATAGCCAATGGGAGTTTGTCACAAGTTTTCTCAAACAGAGTAAACACAGTTTTTGATCAAAAGAAAAAACACTGAATTTTTATTTTTTTCTAAAGATATACACAGATATACCGAAGAAGAAAATCCAAACCTGACTTTGCAATTCGCCAAAAGTACCCAAACTGCGTGACCCGACCAGTAGCGCCATCTCCTGGAATTCCGAAGATTACTGAGTTTGAATGGTATTTTTTTGCTCTTAGATTAGTTCAAACTTTTGTCAATGAGGTCGCCACCGTATACAATCTGGCCATACGTGCAGAACAACATACCATTGGGAATGTTTAAAGGTTGATTTATCAACATTCTCTTCGCATATATTCTCAATAATTCAGCAAAACCGAACAAAAGCAACTCATCTTCAACCAGTTTCAACCAGTTCTTACACTTTAATCCTTTTTAAATCACCCACCTGACTTTGTGATTTTCCTTTCAACGCGATTGTTCTCCTGAATGAACTTTTTTATCCGGATTTATTTGTTGCAAGAATTTCTCGCTGCTTTTTTTTTTGCGCCCACACACAGTTGCGATGTGCTCAACTTTTTCTTTCACATCGATCGCTCCAAACTACACCTTGCCAAAAAAAATGGTAAAATTCGGCAGGAAATAAATATATTGATCCCATAAATGTCACCGGTTATCGAATCACGTTTCCGAATTTTTATCTATTTGTTTATGCGGAAGTGTTGTCCCATCACGTCAATCTGTTAATTCTAAGATAGTCTCGTAAAACATGGTTCAGTTAACCCAAAAAGTGGGAATTCATGTTTTGCTAATGTAGGTCACATTCCTAAGGAACCCCCAAATCTTATCTCTTTTTTTAAACTGTTATATTCCAAAATTTCAATATTCTGTTATACAATTAACTTTTCAACAAATGTAACATTTTCAAATGCTAATTTTCACGATTTTTCGTCCGGCGTCTGAAACTAGCCCTTCAAAGTGCATTTGCGTGCGAAGTGAACGGTGCCGTCCGTTTGTCAACTGGTTACTTAATTACGTCAACTTGATTTCTTGCCAGAAATCGATTTCCTACACAATCGGGTGCTGTGCGCGAGGAATTTCGGTTGCGTGTTTTTCAAAAATCCATGATTTATATAGCATATCGTCCACACCTCCCCAACGAATTCCGGACCGCCTTAGCTGGCGTTCATTACACTTCAACGCATCAAAAAGACAAAAGTTGATGAAACATTCAAACTACCACGCATTCCTCCCTGATGAAACGCAAAATTAGTGAAATTCAACGCACCTAAATTAATCCCACCTTTTAAAATTTTTTTTTTTTTTTTTTTTTTTTTTAAAAATGATTTATGATTCGGATTTATTTTTTTTTCTGCCAATCGATCGTGTGTATAAGAATCGGATTGAATGAATGTCGCGTCGCGTCGCGTTCGCCGCTTCTGCCGCCACTGGCGTTGCACGGGCATCGGCGTTTCGCTTCCCCCGCCCGCAATGGTAGCGCCAATCAATTAAGCGAGTGGCTGTGGAGCGTGCACCCGGCGACCGTACACCCGCTTCGGTGCTGCGTTTCAATCCCGGTTTTGGACGCATCCGACCGGGCGATGATGCGTCCTCGGTGGCCAATCGCGGTCCCCCGACCCGCATCCGTAGCCGCAGTCGAACGGGACGACGGTTCGTAACGTTCCATGGAACCTTCGTTTTGGTGACGCTGAGAGTCGCCGCCGCCGCGTTCGCCCAGCCGCGCCGCCCTCCACTTTGTATCTTCCTTCACCCCACCCCCGACGCAGCTGCCATGGGAAACAAACTGAGCTGCTCCTGCGCCCCGCTTATCCGCAGGGCTTATCGCTACGAGGATTCCCCGTGGCAGAGCACCGGTCGACGAGATGGACACCTGCTCAGGTAACACCACCTAACCCCCTAACCCCCGTCACTCGTCTCCCAAACCCTCGCCATCTCAATACCCCTCCCCCACACCTCCCTCGCACACACTCGCCGCCATTCTTTTTCTTTAAAAACTCGCACGAAAACAAAGAGAGAAGAGATCCGCTCTTTTCCCAGCATCCGTGTGCCGTTGGTGCATCCAGTTGTGTGTTTCCTTCATCCTGTTCCATCGTGTGCTGTGTTTGTGTGGTGATGGATGGAGCACGGAGACGGTTTTGCTTAAAAATACGCGAATAAAAGTGTTTTTCAGCCTTTTCCGGGGGTTTGTTTGGTGGTTTTTAAGTCGGATGAGGTTTTATTTTCGTTTTTGTTTTATTTGTAGTCGGTTTTTACGCGGTCAGAAGCGTTTGCGTCCATTTTGTAGCCTCGAACCGGTGGCTGGTTTTATTTGTACGGTCAAACATTCCCCTCTGTGGGTCGTGTTTGGACGGTTCTAGGAAAATAGATTGGGTGTGAAGGGGGGGGGGGAGGGGGGTATTTTTCGATGGGGTTGTTTAATGGAAATGGAGGTGAGTTGAATGGAAGAGGGGTGTTGAGGGGTGTTTGGGGTTTAGTCGCGCCATGGCGGGTGCAGGGATGGATCGGGCTCATTGACATGTCAGAGGATGATTTCGTAGATCGTGAATGCTGGACGCAAGCATTACGTCATAGGGGTTATTATTTTTTTAATGGGATGAGGGGGATGACGTCATGGATTGGAGGTGTTTGAGTTTGATTGGTTTTTGACGGGAAAAAATTTAATTTTTGAAATATTGAAATAATTGTGTTTTTTTTTTTTTTTTTTTTTTTTTTTTTTTTTTTAAAAGGGGTTTAAATGGGTCGGGTAGGGTTGACCCTCTGGCCTTTAAGTGGTTTGGTTGTCCTCGGGCGACGACTTTGGATGCTGGGCTTGTATTGGCTAAAAATAGAACAAATCTTTGAAGACGGATGTTGGTCGATCCAGTGGAATTGCTCGCATTCTGCGAAGAAAATTAAAGTGTTTATTAAAAAAAAAAACACCTTGATTGACCTTGAACTAGATTTTTAATAATTCGATTTTATTTTTGTTTTTCAAAAAAAAAAAATTGATTCCGGTTTGCGATACTCGAGTTAAAGATTAAATAAAAGCTCCTCCTTGAATTCGGTGGTGCTTCGCCACACAGCACTGCACGCTTTCAGCTTTTGTTTATTTATTTATTTCATTTAGTTTTCTTAGTGGGATTTTATTACGTTGTTTTTATATTTTTGTTGGAAATAAATAATTGATGTGCTGAAATTGTACTCATCTGTGTTTTTTTTTTTTTTTTTTTTTTTTTTTTTAGGCTTTGGGCCGAAGTTTTTCACGTTGGTGGACAAGGGACGGTGAAATGGCAGCAAGTTTCGGAGGACTTGGTGCCCGTGAACATCACGTGCATCCAGGACACACCTGAATGCGTCTTCCACATCACCGCCTACAACTCCCAAGTGGACAAGATTTTAGACGTGCGATTAGTTCAGCCAGGTAAAAAGATGGAGTCGTCATGGAAACGGGAGGGGAGAAATTGGATAAGGCTTAAATGAGTGTCAACAGGAAATGATAACTGGGGGATAACGAAAATATTATTATTATTATTGGTTTATCTTTAATTTTTAAAGAGGAAATTTAAAGGTGAAGAAAAATGTGCTGATTGAGGGATTCGAATTTTCGTGTTTGTGCGAGGTGCAAATGACGAATCGATTTGTGTTGGCGCCGTCTCGTCCGAGTCTAATCAGTACGAATTGCGGTCTTTCTTCTTTTTGACGGTCCCCATGTGACATAACACAAAAAAAAATTTTGTTCTATATTACAACGTTGGAATTGCTTTATTGTTTATTAATTACTGATAATCTTATTAAATTAAATATTTTTTATTTTATTTTTATTTTTTTTAAAAATTATTTTTGATTTTTTTGACATTGGATTTTTTTGTTAATAGGAACAAGAATTGGTCAAGCATCGGAATGTTTTGTTTATTGGAAGGATCCAGCTACTGGCGACACCTGGGGATTAAACTTCACATCGCCGATCGATGCCAAACAGTTCCGCGAATGTTGTGTAAGTTTTCATTTTTTTTTTTTTTTATTTATTTAAATTTGATCATAAAATCGAGAAAATCGAAGCGTCTGATTTCTCAGACATGTAAAAACAAATCCGAAATCTTGGCCAAACGATAAACGCGTGTTTTATTATTTCGCCGCCAGATGGCGCCTAAATTGTTTCTAAACCCAAAAAAAAAAAAAAACGAGACATAAAAAATGGACATGTGGACGTAATGGACGTGTGCGTCGCTAGACTCGTCACCGATTAAAATAATTACAAAAATTCAACCAAAAACTTCCTTTGTTTATCCGTTATTTTCGTGTCCGCTTCCGGTTTTATCGATCACTGGAATCAATTGCGAGGTGAAGTCTGTACTGCAATTTGTGGGTCGTTAACTGGAGCTTGTTCAATCAACATGTCGGAATCACCTCAATATCCCCGACCAATCTTGCGGAGAACAAGTTCACATCTGGATTGACCATCACGCGCCACTCTTTTGCAGATGCCCAGTGACCACAAGGCAGTCTCTTGGAAAGACGAATTTCCTTCAGTAAACAAGGAATGTGAAAAAGCAAAAAAAAAAAAAAAAAAAAAAAAATTAATGGCAGAAGTGATCGGTTGAGGAGATGCACAGCAGCAAAGCCCAACGCTGGGTCGTGCAGTGCAGCAAAGCCAAATGTCATCATTGGAAATTCGGAGGAGTAAAATGAATTCCGAAGTCGCTGGCTGCGTGATTGGTCGTCAAATCATTTGCTACAACGATCACAAAACACTCACGTGACCAATGATGTCAGGTTTGGCTATATCCCCCTGTTGCTGATGATGATATTGCTCGGGCTATCGAATTGCCAAAGTGGTGGGGCGCTGCGAGTCTCGATGATATCTCGACTCTTGTGGTCAGAAAAGCCAGAAATTGGCGGCCGACGCGTATCGGAAAACCAATCACGCCAACTGGCAAACGGCAAACAATTAGAATACACTCAAAAATGTAATAATTTGAATAATAGTTGCTATGGAAACGTCAGCAACTGCCAAAAATGGTTTTTTTATTAAATTTTTTTTATTATAATTTGCACTGTAGGTGATCGAATCAATGAAATCACGGTTCGTGGATCCTCTTTTTTTATGTGTAAATATAAAAGTTTGAAAAAATGAAAATGTTTTTACCGCACACCATTTTGGCGCATAAAGAGAGAAATATTTTTTATTTACATTTTTTTTTTTTTTTTGGTGAATGGGTTCGTGAATAATGCAAACCGATTTCAACAGTTATAGTGGACCCCGACTTGACCATTTCTCCAATTCCCTATGGCGTTGCAGACCGTTCCTTTCTCAACGCTGATGTCTCTCTCCCATTTGGGAGTGGAAGGAACCGCCACCAAAGTCATCGTCGTCCATTTTAAGTTAAGATGTGATGGCAGCCTCTAATAAAAGCGCTGCCACACGGAGAAATAAAAAAGCAAAAAAGTGCGACCATTAACAGCTCTTAGTTATTTTTGTTTTGCCGTAAACTCGCGCGTCTTGCTCAGGTGCAAAATTTTCCTTTTTATTTCATTGATGTCCCTTTGAAATTGGAAGTGATCGATCGGTTAAAGGAATTAAGAAAACCAAATTGAGTTTGTTTGGCGAGTTTTACGTGCGACATGTTTACGCGCGTTTGCTAGTGTTAATTCAGGTGTTTGCGGTGCGGTGGGCGCCATCCCTAGTGACCGGTCCGCGGTTTACTTTGACCGGTAATTAATTGTTGTTTTCTTGTTGCGACCAAATGCAAATGAAGTTGCGTTCGCGAGTGAGGAAATTGAATGCACTCAAATGCCTCGAATGGAGTCACGTGATCGTTCACGTCTCAATCTGTTTTAAAGAGGTTGTTGGGTTCCTGTCGGGCTTCGTTTAGAAATTTTTCTAGATCGATATGAAAGAAGGAAAAAAAAAAAATAAAGAGTATTTTGTTCCTTTTGGGAAGGCTTAATTGCATTTCAATCAATTTATTTCTTTTATTTTTATTTTTTATTTTTATTTTTTTTTATTTTTATCTGCAGTTGATGGGATTCGGAATCGGTCAACATAAATCCGAAAATGAGATGAAAGGAAAAGCTAAAGAAAATCGGGGGGGGGATAAAAAGGATTTTTTTTTTTTTTTTTTTTTTTTTTTTTTTTTTTGCCTGGAGAGTTTGGACTGGACACTGGACAGATATGAGATCTATGGAAAAAGGGAAGAGTCGATGGACTCGATTCCTGATTGGATCACGAACTTGGAGTTTAAAACGGATATAATGGAAAGTGACAGTTTAAGTGCGAAAACCAGCAAACCCTGCACTGTTTTAACCCCATAATTAATTTATCTCGTAAAATAAAAAATTTCGAAAAAATTCGAAAAAATTCGAAAAACAATGAAAATAAATTTTCAAAAAAAATTGGGTGGGTGTAGGGGGTGGGTGAGGAAAGAATAGAAGAATTGAAAAACGAGTGTTGTTGAACTTTCCGATAAGTAATCTCACCTCAATGGATTTTTCTTGGAAGATTCCAATATGTGACCACCTTTATTGAACCCGATTAAATTGGCAGGTGTTCAAATCCTTCCTGAACGATTTCCGAACGTCCATCGAAACAGTCAACACCCCCCAAAAAAAAAAAAAAAAAAAAAATTTTTTAAAAAAAAAAAAAAAAAAAAAATCTACTTAGCAATTTTTTATTATTATTTTTTTTTTTTAGTGTGGAAACATTGCACAAATTGATTTCCACCCTCGCTAAATCCCTTTGGCCATTTCCCAAATCGAATCATTCCTATACGAAAAAGGGTTGATGACTCGTTGTCTCGCGAAAGACGGATTTAATGGGGTTTTCTTTTGCCGCCCTCTGGAGAGAATTAGCGCAATATACGAGATGATTTCGTACGGCAGGAAACATGCAAAGCTCCTTCAGTTTTTCCACCGGAAAAATATCCAGGGAGGGATTAGTGACCCCCCCCCCCCTCTACTCTTCACCCCCCGCCCAAATTCTCCATTCCACTTCTCACGTGACTTTTCATTACATTCTGCTTGTATTTTAATCATCTCGCATATTTAATACCAAAAAAAAAAAAATTTTTTTTGAAAAAAAAAAAAATTTTTGCAAGAGGAAAGTTTATGTTGGACATCTGGTAGCCTGGTTGTGGTTGGTTTACAAATTGCTAGTTAATAAATGATGGATGAGTGACGTTTTCGGCCATATGGCTGAGTTAGTGAACGATTAATCCTTCAATCCGGGTATTTTTTAAAAGAAAAAATTGATTTTTATTAAAATATTAAAAAATAATAATCAAAAAAAATTTTATTTATTTAATTTTGGAGGAATGTTATTGTTAAAAAAAAAAAAAAAGGCAATTACGTTGATCCTGCAAGACTGCGAGGCATACAGAGTGACTGGACAACAGATAGCAGCGTCTCTGGTGGCGGAGGAGCGCATTGAGGTCGATGCGCGTGCACTTCGACGTCGCTCAGTTAGAGTTGGAGCGTGCGGGTAGGAGGACACGGTTCCGTCCCTGCTTTTCGCTAGGAACTCAATTTGAACGGGGATTTTACTTTCTCACACACAACTGCGAAACGCGCACACAGCGACCGCGGCCGGCGCCGCCCATGTCAGCCGCGGACCCCGATCGTGGGCCGCGGCGCAGCGGGCGGCGACCGGCGTGCACGGCTGCCGTCTGACCCAACTTGAAAACATTTGATTTTTCCATCCGAGCCATGAACCCGCTCTTCTGGTTAGGGAAAACGAAGCCACGTCAGGTGAGTGCGCTTTTAGTTCGGCTTCCTAGCAATGCGCGAATGTAATTTCCCTCCGAAAAAAAAAAATTTTTTTTTAAAAAATATTTTTATAAGGAAATGAAAAAAAAAAATTATTTTTTTTTATTTTTATTTTTTTGGTTTATTTCGGATTGTGTTCGACAGCGAAGCCCTTTTCGCGTTGTATCAGCAATTGGTTTTTGTTGCGCCCGTTTCCGTGCGGGGTCACAAACTCGTGTCGATAGTTTGCCCGTGTTTCGACCTCGCGAGCTCAACGTTTTCTCGCCCGTATTTATTTTTTCGCTCGGAATTATTTGCGTTTTATGCGCGCACGTTCGCGCGGGGATGAATCGCACGCACGTCGGAGCGATTTCTCCTCGGTTTTGTCGTCGACAACGACCGCACGTAGGTGTGGCTGCTGTTTGTGGCAGGTTTATTGGAGTGCGTCGAGCTTTACGTGATCCAATTTATTACGGTTCTTATACGATGCAAATTAGGACTGCGAGTCGTGCTCGTCGTCTCGGCGGAATAAAACATAGACTACAATTATCGCGAATAATTTCTTTGTAATTTCGCAAATTGAAAACGCGCGCATCTTCGCATCGGAAACGCTGACATTGACAAACGCACGCGTAATTTGATGGGGTGAAAATACTGCTGCAGATGTTCCGGGGGTTTCACACCATGCGGGGAAGAGCGGTCAATAAATTTCGCTCTGGCGAGTTAATTCTATGCAGCGATAAAACGGGGGGGAGGCTGGGGAGGGTCAGCGAGAAGGCTGATATTGGAAGAAAAGGTGTGACGAATGGGGAAACGCGCAAAGCACGTCGGCGTGCGAACTTTTCCCACTTTTATTTCCGTCTTTTTGCCACTTTTATTGGTGTTTGGGAGCGTGACACGACGCACTATTTGTTTGTCACGTGCGATAAAAAAAAAAATATCAGTTCGTTGGCAAGTCGTTGAGTTTTGCACTTGTTGAATTGTATTTGTGTTTGAAGCGAATCGATCGATCGGTGCATTGGTATCTTTGTCGGTTGATTAATTAGTGGCTAATTTGTGCAGTTTTGGGTTTGCAATCGATCCGGATGGCGAATCGCGAATCGCGTGTGGAATGGTCGAAAATCGGGTTTTGGTCAAACGGGTTGTTTTCTTGTGCATAACAGGGAAATGATTATGGTTTTAAACGGGTGGAACGGATCGATTAGTCTTTTGCTTTTTCCCAGGAGGACCGTCCATCAATTAATTCGGCGATGCGTGCCGTTAGAGTTGGCAGCAACAAGAAATTGTCGGCGGTAAAGATAAGGTCCTCGTTGCCGGCCCTTGTCTGCCTAATTACGACATAAGCGAGTAATTTGTTTGTCTGCGAAAACGCCACTCGGTGGTGCGATGCCTCGTTTGCTTCACTGCAAAACGCTTTTCACCACACGTCATTTTAATGTCCAGTTTATTTTTCTTTTTTAAATTAAAATTGTAAAAAAGAAAAAATTATTATCGATTGAGCCAAGAAATTAGGATTTTTTTTTTTTTTTTTATATATCTTCTTTTGAGGAACTTTATTCAATTTAAGTTTTTTAATTGTTTGTTAATTGTGTTTTAAATGAATTTACAGTCACCTTCGTTCAAATTTTCCCGTAAAGCTTCTTCGTCTTATTCTCTCAAGCTAGAACCTCCAAAGGTAAGAGGAAAAGTCAATATTTTTGTGGTTCGAACTTCAATTATCGGTGGAATTGGAACAAATAATTTCTTTTGCTCTTGTTTAATTTATTTTTATTTTTTTTATTTTTTTTTAGAAAAAAAAAAAAAATAAATTTTTTTTTTATTAGTATTGTGAGACGTCATTTTGGGTGTTGCATTTCATTTGGGATTAGTTACACTCGAATGGCAATCTTAGACTAAGGTGTGTGCAATTCATTGGAACAACGCGAGTAATGAAAGTCGGTCGACTTGAAAAGGGAAAATAAGAACGCGTGTGTTGCCTTTGCCTTTCCATTCATTTATTATACAACAGCACTCATAACTGGTGTATTTAAAATCTGATGAACTGTGAATATAAAATCAGACGTTTTTCATGTTTTTCTTAATATTTTTTTTCTTCTTTTTCTGCATTTTATATCTTTTTTGAGGCAATTCGGAAACGAAGTGGGGACATGATCGTTTTGCTATGCTTGATAAAAAAATATTAAAAAAATAAAAAAAAATAAAAAAAAATAAAAAAAAATAAAAAAAAATAAAAAAAAATAAAGCGACAGGGGACTTATCACTCATCGATGCACCGCCTCCATTTTCTTATCAGATGTCGCCAGAAGTTGGTTTAAAATCTTGCAAAGTATTTCCAATCTTGTGTCGGGATTTGACTCGCACATGAATTGCGACAAAAGCAAGAACATTCGTGTGTGTGTATGGATAAAAGCAATAAACCGAGATATGAATTACTCAAAAATAAAATAAAATAAAATAAAATAGCTACAAGGAAATAAATAAAAAGGATTTTATTTTTTCAACGGATGTATGAAATTTATATCTGGTGATGGGATCGCGTACAATTTGCATTCAGAGTGCGGATTGCATTGCATGTTTTGGTTTTTATTTTCGGCGTTGTAAAACAGAGTCGAATTTCGAATGAGTTAAACAACATTTTAATTAAAATCGTATGTCTTTGTCGGCGTTCTTTTATTTAAGTTTTTAATTACCGTAAATCTGGTTGTACACGGGCACATTAGAAGCAAAACGGAATTTTCTTTCTTTTTCTCTCCCCCGCGCGCTATTAGAGAGTATTGGTATTTATGTTGTATTTGCACTGAAACCAATTACGAGAAATTTGTTAATTGATTCCATCTCAAAATCATTCCGATATTCCCATAAATTAATAATATTTATTGGTTTAGTTGATAATACACAGTTTGCGCCATGTACTTTTTCCTTAAAATTATAGTCAATTTTACGTTATAAATATTGTAACGTAAAAGTATAAAAGTTCAGTTTGCGCTTGCGCTTTCACGTTACGGTTATAAAAGTCGACTTACCTTACAAAGTCAC
>JAQFXT010000726.1:0-27185 GCA_034683725.1 Strigamia crassipes | reverse complement strand
AAAATACGTGGTTTACAAGTTTTATTTACGCAAAATAACAGTTTTATTGTGCAAAATAACCGTTTTGTACATTTTATTTGCATCAAATTATCGTTTTGTACGTTCTATTCACACTAAATCACCGTTCTATAAATTTTGTTTACACAAAATAACCGTTTTGTACGTTTTATTAATGCAAAACAAACGTTTTGTACGTTTCGTTTACACAAAACCACCATTTTGTACACTTTATTGAAGCACAATCGCCGTTTTGTACGTCACACCAACTCACCGTTTAATCCGTTCTATTTACGCTAAATCACCATCCCATGTTTTATTTACACAAAATCTGCATTCGGAAAATTTATTTTTCAACTAATGTCTTATGTAAATTTTCACCAAACAATCATTTCCTTCCTCTCAATAAATATTTACCTGCATTAACTGTAATTGTTCGTTAAAAAAAAAAGGTAAAAACGCTTTCTCCATTACGTAATAGTTTGTTTGTCGTGAGAAAAACTCGCTTCACATTTATTTCCAACCCCTTAAAAAATAAAATAAAAAAAATAAAAAAAAAATAAAATAAAAAAAAGCGTCTTTGAATATGCGATCATTTTTTCGTCTCCATTTGAAAGAAAGAAACATTTCCAATGCCAAAAGAAATTTTTTTTATTTTTTTTTTCCATTTCCCCTTCTCCTGCCTCATTCTTTCTTCAGCTCAATAACTAACTTTGGAATGGCGTTCCTCAGCACTACGTGAGTTCCGTCTCCTCCCACGAGAGGAACGCAGGCGTCGTCTACATTATTTATTCATTTTAATTCCGAGAAACTCAGTGTAGCGCGTCTTGCGACAAGAAACAGGTTATTAAGAAGACGGCGTTCAACTTTATTTTGCTCAACTCTGATACCAGATGGCGTGTCTTTATACAAAAAAAAAAAAAAAAAAAGTAGAAAAAATAAACAAATAAAAAGAAAAGGGGGAAGGAAAGTGTTGGTTGTTGAGAGGCAAAAGCTGAATGGTCGAAAAACATGGTTTTATGTATGAGAAGTTAATGGGTAAATACGGGGTCATGGAATGGGTGGAGTGATGAAGATACACTCTGAAGGATGCGGGGGCACAACTAAAGAGTCAAAAGCGCCGCCATGACACTGCAAACCACCCACAATGGTGGAATGTCCTTTGTGTGTGCAATGAGACAAGAATTTCAAACATCTTGTCATCTTACCACTATTAATAGTCGAATTATGAGGGGTCATTTAACCAAAAAATCAATCATTTTAACCCCAACAAGGGCGAAATTGGTCTTTTCCCCCTATTAAAATACCAAATTTGGCACCAAAAACCAATTTCGCCCATGTTGATACTTAATCTGAGTTGAAAAAAGTCCTAAACAATTGCCAAGACCATAATTTTGCGAGCCAAGTGATTTGGCAATGAAGATGAGTGACTTGGCATTTTCCAGAGTGGTAAATGGAGAAAAACTAAACCAAAAAAAGGTGAAAATAAATTTTTTTTTTTTTTTTTAAAGAGTTTAGTGAGTTTTGAGTCGTCCCACCCTGGGTTTGGGTCTGGCAAGTCGATTATTAGCCGAACGAGATGTTGTTATAATGAGGTTTTCCTGTACCGTTGCCTAGCGGCCAAAGCAGAATGGAGCCGAGTTGGTTATCAGCGCATTATCACAAATTGATGGCCTGACTAATGAGCCCGGCTCGCCGAGATCGATCATTTACTCAAGGCTTTTCACTCGCATCCAGACAATTCGAGGCGATCAAAAGAGAGTACTTAAGTGACAAGTGTCTTGCCAATCATGTCGAAGGTTTCGTGCTTTAAAGTCCTAATACGATGATGACTGGACAAACGTGACTTGATTTATTCAAATATCCTCGCTAATGGGCCGTGGAAAAGCTCTATGCAGTAAAAAAAAAAATAAAATAAAAAAAAAAAAAATTTTAAATTTAGGCCTAATTCCCATAGGTTAACACGGTGAGAATAATAAATCTGGCGATAATAATAAAAATAAATAATTGTTTTGTTTTTGTTTTGCTGTATAATTCTCAATTTATGTATGTAGCACAGATTAAGACCTTATTCCAGTTTAAAAACGAAAGAGAGAAAGAAAAAAGTTATTTATGTTTAGAACATCCCCATAAAAAAAAATGGTTGTTTTTCAAACGGCTTCGCAACGAGAACGATGAATTTAAATCACTGTTTTATTTTTTCCCAGCTAAACTATTGAAGATAAAGCTCTGAAATTTCACACAAAACATTAGGACGGGAAAGTTTTTAAAAAAAATATTTTTTAAAATATTTTTTATATATTTTTTTATATTTTATCTAGTTTGTTCGCATGGGAGGAAAATGGCTGCCTGTCGCCATCAACAGGAGTGCATTTCAAGCTGTCACCTTCCATAGCATTTCCTATTTATATTGTGAATGAAATTTATAGATTGTGTAAAATAGTTTGCCAAGCATCGCAGTCGTGGCCCCACACATTTAGCTCCCCTTTGTAATAAATTATATAGTAAACAAAGTGATTAAAATGGTAGGATTTTATATTTAAACCTTAATTATAATTGCTTCATAGAAAGAGCATTAAATGCAGTGTTATTTACGTGTATCAAATGAGCAATTTAGTTTTGTAGATATTTATAGTTACACTGTAAACAACATTTCATTTATTACAGTCAATTAAGGGCGGCAATTAAAAATGGTTGTATAGTAATTTATTTATATTGGAGGAATAAAAAATTGTTTATGTATTTTGAACAGTGTTAAAAAAACCATTGAAAAAAATTTGAGACGTTGGTTTAAGAATAATGTTGGAAGTAATTGGAAAATTTGGTTTTTGAACAGTGTTAAAAACCAATTAAAAATTGGATTTTGAACAATGTTAAAACAAATTTAAAAAAATTGGATTTTGAACACTGTTAAATTTGAATTTTAAACAATGTTAAATTTAAATTTTGAAAAATGTTAAATTTAAATTTTGAACAATGTTAAATTTGAATTTTGAACAATGTTAAATTTGAATTTTGAACAATGTTAAATTTGAATTTTGAACAATATTAAATTTGAATTTTGAACAATGTTAATTTGAATTTTAAACAATGTTAAACACCAATTAAAAATTGAATTTTGTAAACATTATTTAAAACGGTTCAAAAATTAATTTTGAACAATATTTAAAACGATTCAAAAATTGAATTTTAAACAATGTTAAACACAATTAAAAATTAAATTTTGAACAATGTTAAACACCAATTAAAAATTAAATTTTGAACCATGTTAAACACCAATTAAAAAAATTGGATTTTGAACAATATTTAAAACAGTATAAAAAAATTAAATTTTAAACAAAATTAAAATTTTTAACAATGTTTAAAACCATTAAAAAAAATCTGTTTTTGAACCCATTTCTTTCGGTCTCTGCAAATTCCAATTTTAAACCGCAAAGTGCAAACCAAAAAATATTTAAAATAAACAATCCATTTGATGCGACTTCATCACGTATTTGTTGGAAAACGGCCTTGAGTTAAGTTATTTGCAGCGCTCGGCTTGAAAAGAAAAATAGGAGCCAACACGCTGAATTGCGATCCGATAGCAGCTGCTGCAAGAGCGGTTCAAGTCGGGAGACGAGAGAGAAAGAGAGAGAGAGAGAGAGCCGAGCCGACATTGAGAATCAGGACGATTGCTTATTAAGGGACGTGCAGGGGCGAGTGTGGGCGGTCCACTGGTGCAATGACGTGGACACCATGTGGCTTTTTCAGGGCACTTATAAAAATAGCGGTTCATTGAAGGGAAACGCTTGGAATCACTGATTTAATTATATCCTGTCGTTTAGCCAGAGAGACCTTGTGTGTGTAGCGAAAAAGAAGCCAGTTTACATTCATGCGACAGCCAACATCAACAAAACGACACAACATCCTTTAGTGTTGGAATCAACACTTGGCAAACTATCTCGCACTGAGTTATGTCATGTTTTTCCCTTTTTATCTGCACAACACTATCGGGTTTTAAGACTGGGGAGACGAGAAAAATGTCAAAAAGACAAGTAAATAATGAAAAACTCAAAACATAAATAAAACCGAGTCATAATTTAAGTTTAGTCCTAACGGTTCGTGTGAAATGTTGCTAAACGTGTTTTGGGTGATTACCGCAAAGTTGCAAATTGTAGCCTGGTCCGTATATTGGCCCGCGTTAATTTAAGCATCCGAAGGTTGTTGACAGTTTATGGGATAAACACTGTGTCCAATTAAGCGCCAATTAACACGGCGTTCATAACATCAAATGTTGGCATAAATTCGATGTTTGGGTTTAAAAGTAAATTTGTGTATAAAGTTCCAGTTTTGGGTCTAAAACTCTAGTTGTGTGCATAAAATTCCACTTTTGTGCATAAAATTATATTTTTGTGCATAAAATTCCACTTTTGTGCACAAAACTATTTTTTTGTTCATAAATTTCCTTTTTTGATTCTAAAATTCGAGTTTTGTGCATAAAATTATAGTTTTGTTCACAAATTTCCACTTTTGATCCTAAAATTCGAATTTTGTGTATTAAATTCGAGTTTTGTGCATAATATTCCATTTTTGAGTCTAAACTTCGAGTTTTGTGCATTAAATTCGAGTTTTGTGCATAAAATTCCACTTTTGTGCATAAAATTATATTTTTGTTGACAAATTTCCACTTTTAATCCTAAAATTCGAGTTGTGTGCATAAAATTTCAGTTTTGGGCCTAAAATCCCATAAAAATTTATTTATTTCTAAATAATCTAATTAAATGCCTGACTCAAATAATAGCTTTGATCCAAATAGACACCTGGGTAAAGCAGACCTAAAAAAAAAAAAAAACCATTAAACGCCTGTACGTCTATTCAGACCTTTACGGTAATCATCGTTTTAAACTGAGCCAGGGTTATTACCATATAAATAAACTACATTTATGCACTAATTATCAATTTCCTCATTATCCGCTAATAAAAATCAAATAAAACTCAATCACTCTTGTCGTCAACCTTAAAAAAAATAAAAAAAATAAAAAAAAAATATTTAAAAAAAACCTGCTGTCCCCACTAGCTATCCGTAGTCATCAAAATTCTAACCTACCGACACAAGCCAAACAGGAAGTCAAATCTCACCTTGTTACCCCCTAGTAAAACTCTATGTCATATTACCTGACATTTATTTTAAAAAAAAACCAAAAAAAAAACCGTTAACACCATTTAAGGAAAGAGTTAATAATCCGTAATGACACATTTCTTTCGGAACCAAGGCCATTTTCGTAATAACAAGTGTGCTGAGAAGCGGAGAAATGATTCTCCAGCACAAGTTAATTATAATTCGACTATAATTCACATCTAATTCTAATTCCAACTAAGTATTAGTCCAGCATCTAATTCTAAATACATATATTAGGAATTGAGGCCGCTGTTTACCGGGTTATTTAAGACTCTTGTTTTATTAATTCCAAGATTCCGAGAACAATTTGCCCTCAGATGTGGTATAGATTGCACAAACCTGTTTTGCAAATGGCCATTAGCTGCAAATCTCTCGCGTATAATTCCATGGGATTTTTGCTCTTAGTCGCAGACATGTTTGGTAAGCTAATATAAGCAATTCATTAAATCTCGAGTGATAAAATAAGTGTTATGCAACAAGAAAACATTTCCAAGTACCAGCATTAGCTTAATTTTTTTTTTCTTTTTTATCTTTCATCTTTTATATACAAAAATTGATTTCATATTTATTTCCCATTAGATTTTTGCATATCATCCTGCGTTTAAATTCTTAAAACATGAAAAAATATGTTAATTCGAACATACTTAAGAATAAGAAGAAGAGGGAACAGAAATATCCACGCAGCTGACCTTCACTGATACTGACAACGCGATTTATTAGGCAGCAGGGGACCTGCAGCCTCACATACACACAAACAACAGACTTCAACTAGATCATTAAAGTCGAACTCACAACGAAGAAGAAACATTTTTTTTTTTCGTTTTTCTTAAATAAAATAAAAATGCAAAATTATTATTAATTTTTTTTTTTGATTTTTAGTATTTTTTTTTTTTTACATTATTATTGATTTTTTTTTTTTTCAACATAACTTACACTGAACACTGAAAAGCATTTTTTTGTGATGATAGTAATAATAATAATCATATTTACCCTGTATTCAAAGGATTTATTCATTCACCTTGTTGATGTCACTTTATCCGGTCACAAAAACACATTTTTAAGGGTTTTGTTGATGGAAAAATTGTCTTTTTTTTTTTTTTTTTTTTTTTTTTTTTTTCTTTTTCCCCCATGTAATAATAGTTCTTGATGAAATGTTTGTCCAATTAGAGAAAAAGAAGATTCAGCTGCTCTGACATGCTAAGGCATTTTGGTATATTTTGACCGAAGAGAAAATGGTCAAATAGCATAACAGTGAGAGGGGGGAAAATGGAGGAAGATTTGTCAACACCATGATACAATCAATTAATTAAATATATTATTTTCAGTGATTCATGGCACCTACATTCACAATGTGGGAACTTTTATTTATGTCTAATAACGACAATAAATAAATTAATTAATTATTATTTTTTTTTTTTAATATTATTTTAGTTTTTTAATAAAAATAAAAATAAAAAAACAAATAAAAAAAAAAAGGCCCAAATGATGACCGAGTCGAGGCATAGTACACCTGCCGTTTAAGATCGTATACATGAAAATATAATTATAGTTTAATGATGCGTGTATGGTATTACTCATTTGATGCCATTTTATTATCCCAGCGCGCCCGAAAATGGCGTCATTTCCTGCAGACGGAGCCCGGAACGCGGAACCCCGTTACAAGAGCCGATGCGAACAATTTTCTTATCCAATTATGGTGGCGGAGGTTATCGAATGACTATTCCACTAATATTTCTTATCGTCGCCAGAATGCGGTGTCCACGACACCTTCGGAACGCGTCGCGTAATTGCAGGAAGTGGAGCGGCAGTTCGGAGGAGGGTGGCAACGTGATTTATAACGTTATTATCGGAGAGGGTAAAGGAGACACGAAGAAATCACGTGTGTACCAGGAAATTCCTTTCCTTCAACCAGAGGTCACGTGATAGCTCGCCTTGGCTTAAACAAGGGAGAGCCCTCGTTTCAGCGACCAAATAACTTTAATCACAGGCTTCGACTGCGAGGCAATCTGTTGCTATGGGAAACCGACGAGCTCCCCATTAAAGAGCTCGAGCAAGACGCAACTAGCTGAAACGCAGGGCGAATGTGGGGTTGGCGGCTCGTAAATTGTGCTAATAGGCGTTCCAGGTTGGTAGACAATAAAGCGTTAACTACCATTATTCTGAGAGTCATTCGCGTTTAGCACGTCTTCAGTTTACGGCAAGCGTTAAGGAGTTGCGAACACAAATTTAAAAGCAAATGAATAAAAGGAAACATTTTTTTTTATTATGTTTTTTCTTCCGAGGGGCCCCCCCCCCCCCCATATAAATTCTCTATTTTGAGCTCTCTGGGCCCCAAAACCTCCCCAAAACCCGCCAATTTCCGGTCTTTCCGAGGGGTCCACATATAAAATTTCTATTGTATGGTCTGTGGACCCCAAAATCCCCTTTAAAAAAAAATCAATTTCCGGTCTTTCCGAGGGGTCCACATATAAAATTTCTATTGTATGGTCTGTGGACCCCAAAATCCCCTTTTAAAAAAAAAATTAATTTTCGGTCTTTCCGAGGGGTCCACATATAAAATTTCTATTGTAAGGTCTGTGGACCCTAAAATCCCCTTTATAAAAAAAAATCAATTTCCGGAGTTTCCGAGGGCCCCACATATAAAATTTCAATTTTAAGCTCTGCGGGCCCCAAAACCCCCCTTCGAAATTGCAATTTCAGATCTTTCCAAGGGGCCCCTCCAATATAAATGTTCTATTTCGTAAGCCTCAAAATTCCCCTTAAAACAGTCAATTTTCAATGTTTTTAAGGGCCCCATATAAATTTTCAATTTTATGTCTGAGAACCCCAAATCCCCCCTTGGAGAAACCCATTTCCGGTGATTTCCAAGGCCACCCAACATTAATTTTCAATTTTTTTTTTAGGTCTAGGGGTCCAAAATGGCAAAATCTCCATTTCAGGGTCTCATTTCCGGTGTTTTATCCGACTCGTTCTCGCTCTTTTTCGTGACGTTAGTTCCGTTTTTCGGCGTTCGGGATAAGAAATTGGTAAAAAAAAAAGAAAAAAAAAAAAGACTAAAATATTGTCTAAACTGAATTTTGTAGTTTCATTTGTACTCTGAATTTGAATCAATCTTGTGAGAAAACTTATTATCATCTTGTTAAATGTTTCCTGTGCATCAAGCAGAAATTAAATTGGTGGAATTAATTCGGTGAATTCGCAACACGAGCCCATCTCCAGAGTTGGTCATCCGCTGATGCATGCGGGGATGAAGGGGCTCGTGTTGCTGTCACGGACTATCCATCGGACACTCCTGTTCTCCGTTCATTATTTTCTTGCTGTCCGAGCACTCGGTTATCGACGTCGAGCCACTCGACAGCGCCGGCGACCCGCGAGGGGACCGCGCCGTCGACTCCTTACCGTCACATCCGACTTTGTCCACTTCATCACTCACCACTGGTTCACTGCTCGAGCACTTACGTAGTTCCATCGTGTCTCTCGTCGTGGCGCTGCTCCCACTCGCCGTGCTCGACGTGCTCGAGTTGCTGTTCGTGCTGAAAATGGACGGCGCGTTCGTCGTCCCGTTCACCGCCTCTTTGCCGTTCGTTCCGTTCTCCTTGCTCGCCTTCCCCGTCTTATGCTGCCCTTTGTCGTTCGCCGACTTGTGCTCGCTCACTTCGGCCGTCGACACGTTGTCCTGTTTCTTCCATTTTGTCCGTCTGTTTTGAAACCAGATTTTCACCTGCAAACGACAACAACGACACCGTTAACGAACATCCGCCATTTTTATTCCCAGGCAAAAAATTTACAAAAAACAACAATAAATAAGTTCCACGTGCAAAATTCTGCAAAAACAAAAAAAAATAAAAATAAAATTTTGTCGTTGAATCATTCTCACACTCGCGGTTGGGATTTGGAGCCCTCAATCTTCCTCCCTGTGGATCTGGCATCGAGGCCACGTCCACCAAACGATTAAAAATGGACGCTAACCCCCTAATGTCGAGGAAAAACCATTAACAAAAGCCACGTGCCCCTCCTGCCCCGCTAAAACGACATTTCCCCCGCTCTTAAAACCCATTCTTCACTCACAACTCTCGATATTTTAGTGACAAATCAAAAATCAATCAAAATTACACATTTTTTTCGACCTAATTCTCCCTACATTTTCGATCCCCGTACGAATTTCGTTATAACGAGAGTTTGCAGCCATTATCACGAGTCGGCATCAACCCAAGGTTCACTTAATGGCTTAATCAAAATGGCTCTTCACCCAATATAAAGCTTTCTGGTCGACTCGACCAGAGTTTCTCCGTTCCTCTTAACGATGGCATCATCACTTTCCCATTGATTTCGCTACCCTAAGCGTCTGACATACGCGCCCATTTCCATTACTCACGGCTTAAGAGCAACAAAAATTTTACTCCTCGCTGATCTTAATCCTAAACTGCAATACTTCAAATTCCCCCCCACCATCTTTTTTTTTTTTTTTAAATTTTTTTTTAAATCTTTTTTTCTATACCCTCATCATTATCATCACAAATAATGAAGCCTCAGAACGCAGCGTGAACGAATCTCATTAAAGGATCAATTGTGAAGCCCTTTTTACTCAAATCTCGCTCCCTCGCAAGCCCAAATGTAATCATAGGGCTGACGTCATAGTTTGCAGGTGCTTTTTAGCCGAGCCGAGCTAATTATACTATAGGGCAACTCATCCGGGCCTCATCAGTGCGTGCTCGGGGATCTTTGGTGCTCGTGCGCGTGCCTTCGTGGGAACTTGGGCGATTTGGAAGTAGGGCTTTCTAACGAGGGGATTGGGATGCAAGCCGATAATGATAAAAATCAAGCGACAGGGGACAAATTAGAGTGGGGGAGCACAACTGCTAACGAGCACTGAGTGTCTCAAGGGTGTTTCGATTCAGTTTTCTTCTCGATCAAAAAAATATCAAAAAATTGATCAAATAAATAAAAGTATTCGATCGTAATGATTTTTTTATTTTTTTTTATCAAGGTGGAAGGTGGCGTTATTCTGATTTTTTATTTACTCGGAAAAAAGCGACAGCGTCGTCATAACAAAACGGAATCGTCAACGCTAAATCGATCGGACGGAATACCAGGGGATATAAACGCGACTTCAATATTGGAACGAGAGAGAAAGAGAGAGAGAGAGAGCGACAAACGGCGCCAGACCGGACATGATTCGATCGGATAAAGATGGGGAAGGTTGGGGAGGGGGTTTCCAACAAGCAAATGCACAAATGGTTTTATTTGATGGGTCACCTCGGACGAAGAGGGCGAGAATGAAATAGAAAACGTAAAATTAAATGCGATTGTTTCTTTAAACGTTCAATTGTGTTAAATGTTCGTCAATGTCATCTAAATACGCCCGAGCGAATTTTCTACTTCTTCCGTTAGCTCTTGGAAAGTGTTTGGAGCGTCGACTAATCCAAATGGCACGACATTGAACATTAGTAAATTATTAAATTTATTATTAAATTAATTAAATCGCAAGAATTTTGCGATTTTGCAACAATTTGCGCAATACAAGCTTTATGTATGTTGGGCAAAATGTGCGTTTTTGAGTTGGAAATGCGACGCTGGTGCTGTCACACGACGCTTTAATTGCATTATGATTGTGTCAGTCGCAATAAGAATGTGATTGTGGGTGGATAATTATTTCTAAACGATAGGGCCGCGTCATAAAATTGCAGATCCATCGACTGCACCCGCCATCTGGCTGTAATCAGTGATGCTGAAGCACTTAGGCCCATCATGGCCAATGGATAAGGCATCGGAGGGGTCGAGTTGCAGAGGGGGCGATGACGTCACACTCGTTCATGATGGACCAACGCCAACTGAATCCCACCAGATGTTGGCGACGGGGCAGCTCTAGCCGCAATCTAATTTGGCACGAGCTCACGTGGCGCATTCTAAGTGGCTTAGTGTGTTTCGCGTACATGGGGATCTCTCTCCTTGCAGCTGGACGCGCATGCTTCATCAGTGTTGCTCTTGTCCTTCGTTACCAATAGAATTAAGAGTAATGGACAAGTGCAACTCACTCCACCCCGATCGCTGACCATTCACTTTGACAAATGCAATCACGGCAATTAACTGCGAGACAATTGTTTACCTTCTTCGCAAAACCAATCAAAAACCAATACGCGCGTTCAAACTTCCTACGTAAGCTCCACCACTTTGTTACGCCCGTAGACAAATACCAGATTGCTTACAACTTACGCACAAACATAATTATAATTTAAAATCTAACTAAAATTATCCATTCCAATTAAATTGAGGTTTAATTAATCATGGCAGCCATTTTGAATTTTGTTGTTAAAACACTAGAAAAACCACTTATTTGTAGTTTCTGACGTTTCATTCTGCTTATAAAGCCCTAAAAACATTAAAAACGGGACTTTGGGGTGCAATTTTTTATTTGATTTAATTTTTTTAAATATTCCAAATAATCTTTATATGTATATATCTTATCAGGTTGTTCAATAAACGAGCCTTATTTTCTGCAATAGAGATAAGCTAAGCTCGTAATTGGTGACAGGTGTACCGTAACGTTGTTTACGCATGCAGATCTGCACGGATTTGCACATTTAAAAGACACTTGTCTAGTCGTAAAAACTAAATTCAAGATGAAATGAAAATTTGTTTGTTTCAAGGAAATTTATTGAGTAATTCTAATTTACCAGAATTACCACACAACTCGTCATTTCTCCATATCCTAAATGTTATATTGCGACTTGATTGAGCGGCAATAGATATCTACGGCCATTTCCGGTGCACCTGCGCAACTCGCGGTTTATTATGCGGCAGTAAACATTCAAAGTTGCTGTTGAGTGCTGGGAAAACGAAAAAAAAAAAAAGCAGCACCTTTTAACCTATTAAGGCGGTCAATTGTGCGCCACCTGCCGGTATCAACACCAATTGAGATTTCCATCTCGATTGCTTCCTCGTTATTTCAATCATGTATGATGGCACATTATTGCAATGCACTTCATTTCCTTGTTTACATTTGTCATAAACCATATTCTTTTCTGTGCGTTACAGCCCATTTAATCTGAGTTGTTATTTGTGTTTCATCAATTTTAAAGCGCTTCCAAGAATGAGGAAAATCAAATAGATTCTAATCAAATAAACTACCCACTTCAGGAAAAAATAAATAAAATAACATTTGCTTAAACGATGCTGATTTATTCATGAAAAACCATTCGTCAAATGAGTGCGGAGGAAAAATATGGCAACTTAAGTGCACTTCTGTCATCTACAAATGAAACGACATAAAATTTTTAATGGCACGATTTTATTTCGAAATATCAATTTAGAAAAGTGAATAATTTCGATTAAATTCGATGTAAAAATTCAAACACTTGTTTAATTAAGGTGAAAAAGTCAAAAATTTGTTTAATTAAGGTGAAAAAGTCAAAAATTTGTTTAATTAAGGTAAAAAATTCCAAAATTTGTTTTAATTTTGACTTAAAAAGTAAAAATTTCAATGTAAAAATTTGAAATTTTGATTAATTTGTTGTAAAATTGAAAAATGTCGATTAATTTCGATGTAAAAATTCGAAATTTTGATTAATTTCGATGTAAAAATTCGAAATTTTGATTAATTTCGATGTGAAAATTCGAAATTTTGATTAATTTGTTGTAAAATTGAAAACTTTCGATTAATTTGTTGTAAAATTGAAAATTTTCGATTAATTTGTTGTAAAATTAACAAATTTTGATTAACTTTTTATTAAAAAAAACCTCGAAATTTGTCATTTTTTAATTAATAAAACAGCTAATTAAGCCCTGAACAAAGCAAAAAAAAAAATATTAAAAAAAAATTCTTTCATCGGCGAGAAAAAAAGATTGGTCCGTTGGACTTATATCCGAGTGGGTTGTCAATCGATTGGAGTGAAGAGTCTGCAACTTTGAGGCTCCCATCTGCACTCTATCCAGCTCTATCTCAGAGAACATTGCTCATTCTCAATAAACCTGTCAGTAGCAGACGCCGAAAGCAGACGCACGTGCACCAGAGACTCAAAACAAGAAAAAAAGGTGGCATCATCAAAAAGACAAAGATCCACGTAAAACCATTAAAAAAAAAAAAACACAAATTTCCATCGTGGAATTGTAACCAATTGAAGACCCCGCACGAAATAATTCATTTTCCTACGCAACGCCACAATTAAAACGCTTTTCCAATTGAAACTCATTAAATTTGATCGTTTTGCTCGTGTTAATCCGATTTAACGGCCGAAATAACGACATTAATGTATTTTCCATTCGGTCTTCGAATCGTAAAAATGTGTTCCCATAGAAAACAGAAATAAATAAAAAAAAAATCTTAAGCTATTCAAAGAAATTATTATTATTATTCCAGCTAACATTTAAGTAGTTTCCTCAATCATTGACCTGAAATGTCAGTTTTACTATTTTATTGGCAGTTGGTAGAACAAGAAGAACATATTCATGCAACCTGTTTCCTTATTACATTTGCACATAACATTCAATGGCGAGTAAAGTTGTTCAATTTGTAAAGGAAAAAAAAAAATATTTTTAAATAAAAAAAAATCAATTTAAAGCCGATTTAAATTTATTTTTATTGAATTTTTTTTATTTTTATCTCGTTCAATAGAAAATACTTAACAGGTCAAGCACGTTTTAATCCTTTTGAATCTAAAATGGGTGTGCGCTCTCATCGCTAATGACACGCTGTCTTGGCAACTCATCACGAGAAAATTGCCAGCAGCTCACAATTGGTCAAATGTCAGTGACCACACCACTCGCGATGAGTTGCTGGACCCTCACCACGTGACCTGATTACAGTCGATGATAGCCTCATCAAAATTTGCCAACTCGGTCAAATTTTTCGCACGAAATTAATTTAGTGCGATCGGCGGCTCCATTGAATCTTGTCATCGCAACACGCTGCAACAATGGCGCGGCAAAGAGGAAACGCGGCGTTTTCGTCTCGATATCATCCCCCCGAAGGCTGGGGAAAAGAGAGAAATTTAGCTCGAGCTATAAATTTCCAACGACAGCTGAAAAGCTTGGCTCGTCTTCTCGTTTCGAGCCAATATTGCCAACTTTTCTCTTTTTCTCTCACGAGATTCTCCCTCGGCTCGAAGCTGACGGCGTTCCAAATATGAACGCCAAAAGAGATAAACGGAAAGCAAGGATGAAAGATGAGAAAAAACAAAATAAAAAAATCATCTCGGAGCATCCAAGTGCGTGCAATATATATCATTTGATAAAAAAAAGAGTCAAGAATCATCGACAATTTACCCATAGTTACAATTACCGAAGTTTTGTTTCTGCTGTAACTGTGACACACCCCTGGACCCTTGGGACGGATGAAAAAAGAAAAAAGAAAAATCAACCCATATCAACCCAACTTGCACACTGCTAATACGGTGTATTGCAGTGAAGTTTTGTTAATTTTTAACGATTTGTAAAAAAACTGTTCAAAAAAATACATCGCAATTACATTGTATTTTGAAATGCATTAAGTTTGACAATACACTTGAAAATGCACATTTTGTAATACATTTTTGCATGCTATTGGTTTGCAAATAATACATTTCTAAAACATATTACGAAATGCATTCCACAATATTGTTATTCGCGAAATATGAATGCGTTATCAAATTCAATGTATTTAATGCATTATTTAATACATGAATTCCACAAATACATTATTTGTGCAAATCTAAAAATATATTGTAGAATACATATGAAACACTTCAAAATACAAATCAAATTGTATTTCCGCATGTAACAGCAACAACTGCAATTGCTTTACAAAAAAAAAAACACTTGTGAACAAACTGTTATGTTTTGTATTACTTCATGTAAACCTTACTCATACACGTTGTATTAAAAAAAAAATACCCACGTGTGTCACGAAAATTAAATTATTAAAAAAAAAAATTGACCGTCCTTATAATTTTGTTAGACTTTCCCCGAAGACACGACCACGAGCACGGAAATGACGTCATACCATCCATCCAATTACCCCTGAATTCTAGCCAAATCTCACGCACTTATTCAGTCTTTAGTTATCAATGGAATCAATTGAATCGAATTGATGATTACTATATAGAAGAATTCAGCTTACTAAAACCGTGGGGGACTTTTATAAAAATGGCTGCCAGCACAGTTGATCGTTAATAACGCTTAATGGGTTTGGAGCCAAGGCGATGATGTCATTCTATTGATTGAGAGAGGGTAGAGCTCCCCCTTCAGGCCAATAGATCCGATACGACAGTGGCAGGAAATTAGTTGCGAAATTCTCCGTTTTCCCCCCTCTCACTTTCATTCGTGGAACCTATCGATTACATCAACTTATAGAACTAGATGAGAAAAACACGTCTTCGGCTTCATTTTATGTTTTCCGATAAAATAAATAAATAGATAAAAGAAAATAAAAATAATAACAACAAAAATCACGTTTCGGTAAATCTTCGGCTCGTTAATCACTAAGTGGTTAATTAAGGTGTAAAATATTTACCTGAGTTTCGGTCACGTTGAGCAGCTTGGCCATTTCAGCGCGTTCACTCGACGAAAGGTATTTTTTAATTTCGAACTGTTTTTCTAATTCAAAAATTTGTCTTCCAGTAAACGTCGTCCTGGCTTTCTTCTTTTTCACTTTATCGAGTGCATTATCTCCATTACTAGAATTGGTGTCTGATTGATTGGCTTTGGCATTATCCTTATCTTTCCGGCTGCGTTTGTTCGACTTGTGTTGCGTTGACGAAGGACTCTCCGAGGAAACTGCAATTGTAAACCAATTTATTAATTACTTTGTTTGCAACTTCATCAAAAATAACAAAAAGTTACGCTATAATTAATTAATCACTCTAATTATTTCAATTAATTATTAAATAGTATTCAGCACCCATTTTCGATTTTTTTAAAAAATTTTTTTTTAATATATTTAAAAAAAAAAAAAAAAATTTATTTTATTTTATTTTTTTCTAAATTTAATTTAATGCGCTGTTGTGAGAAGTTTTTAATGGTTTTCTTTAACTATATCGTAAATTTAATGTTTGTTTTGTTTTCCTGCTTTATTTCGATGTTAAATCGAATTCTTATTTCAAATTAGTAACCGCAACACCACTAAAAATTCAATCCGAGATCATGTTTAATTTTCATAAAAAGTCTTTTGAAAAATTATAAAAAAAAAAAAAATTAATAATAATTAAAAAATAAAAATAAATACAACCATAGTAAACATCTCTCTTTACAACGTATCTACCATCACAACCTTAAATAATCCGTGTGTATGAATTGATTGTAAACAAAAGCACTTTTTAAATATTTCAGTCGCAGCAGTAAACACCCAATACCGTTTAACCGCCCACTTTAGCAAAATAACGTTATGCAAATACAACAACTCACGCTATCAAACCACCAACAAACAAATAATTTAAAAAAAATTAAAATAACAAAAAAAAAAAAAAAATTAAAATTAAAATTGTGATTTTCCTTTGCTTAAACACAGCATCTTTACGACGCCTGTTGACAATCGCGCCTTACATTAGACAGATCCGCGTTCCCATTAACTTGAAGAGAAAAAGAACGAGCGGAAGAGAAAGACGAAAAGAAAAAAAAAATAAAGGGCTTTACCATCTCTCTTTTATATCAGGAAACGCATCGCATACAAAATAAACAGACGCCACTGAATGATCTAATCCGGGGCCCTGCCGTTCCTTTCCCGCGTGGTACAACAAGCGCAGGCATACTAATCAGGGAAACACAAAGCAAGCGGGCAAACGCGAAAGAACCTCCGTGTAACGAACCATCGACGTTCCTAATTGGCACCCACATCTATCCAGCGTGGAATTAGAGCTAATTCCTCTTCTCGAAATCGCATTTACTCGCCGAGAAGGTATATACGCGAAAAAAGGCATCAGGGGGGAGTAGGGGAAAGAAAAGGAGAAGAAAAAAAAGCAGCTCGTTTCACTTGCAGGAAACTTCATCAGGATCAATAGGACACCCGAGCGATGAGGAAAAGAAACCAAGGAGAAATAAATTGAGGAAAAGGAATGGAAATGCTTTTTCTGGATAATCATCATTTTCTATTTTTTTTTTTTTTTTTAAAAACAAGATAAATAAATGTATAAATATTCGGAAAGTGTTGAGTGGTTTTGGTAACACTTACGCAAATACATCGCAATTATATTTCAAATTATTACAATTTATTATTACATTTTTGCGCGCTATTGGTTTGCAAATAATACTAAATTTTGTGAAACGTATTAGGAATATTTCAAAAATACATCGCAATTATATTTTTAACGTATTTTGAACAGCGTTAAGTTTTACGGTATACTTGAGAATGCATTTTGTAATACATTTTCGTACGCTATTGGTAAAATGTATTCCACAATATTATTATTTGTAAAATATTATACATTTTATAATATGTATTACAAAATGCATTATTTAATATTGTTACGTGTGTAAGGGGATGAGTTACACCCAGTAAACAAATAGAATGGACGTGATAATTAACATAATAAATTAGTTGAACTTGAATACATTAATTGAGTAAATCTAAAAAATATATTGCAAAATAAATTTTTTAACCAAATTGTTTGTAATACATCAAATTCCTCAACCGCGTTGTCACATTAATTAATCACGCGCCTTAAATTTCCTAAACCAACATAAAAACTTACAAAAAATAAAAATAAAAACAAAACATCTAAAAACACCTAAACCAAAAAAAAAAAAAAAAAAAAAAATTGTTTACTGAACCAAGTAAATTCTCCTGCCAAACTCCATTGCTCCTTCTCTCTCCAAACCAAAATTTAGGGTCATCAACATGTCATTCGTCATTAATGATCTAGAACTAAAGCTGACAGGTGCAGCTGTCACCCAATCAAGGAAAAATGTGCCTTAACCAACAAAAACAATGTGTTTCCCCCTCCCTTTCGTAACCCAACCAACTGTATCAAATTCATTGCCACAGTAACCGTACATTTTGTTGTATCCTCACTTTTTAACTGCTAAACGGGACCGTTTAACTCATGTAATTACGCGTCGCTCTAACCAGGTCGCCGCACAATGAGCTGAGTCAATGAAGTCGAGGGGGAGTCCTGGTCAAGTCAGTCGCCCCTCTTTTTGTGACTCGTGGCTAATTGTGCCCGGAGCGGCCTCCAGGGTGAGTGGTGAAGGGCATGCGTGATCTCTAGACTCGCGGCAATAAAAAAGATGAACGCTCGCTTGCCAAACGCAGCGAAATGACGTTATGAAGCGCTTTCCTTCGCTTCCCACAACAAACCCCGAGTGACGAAAGTGAAAACAACGAAAACGCTAAGAGATCCTAAACAGGTGGCCCATTTGCTTAATTTAAGAGACGCGCTCAAGACGCCGTTGTATACAGTTCAAGGACGCATTTCGCCAGCCAATCATATTTAACTCGTATTTGCTTAGTTCTGCCGTTCTCGACATCATTCGAAGTAAATTTTGGATAGAGGATAGATAGCGCGATTTAACGGGCAAAATTCGCATTGTTTCGATTGCTCAAGGTGGTTCCAGCGAGTAGTAGCGATTTTTTTTCTTTCTTTTCTTTCGCTTTCTCCTATTTAATTAAACGGAGCGTGAGTTTAATTTAAATCGGGGCAGGTGAGGTTGGAAAAAATCCATTTCGAACATCAGTTTAACGTTGGAAACAGATTGCATGTGTATCCTTCAGTTATGATTTGACTTACACCGACAAATTTTATTGCTTTGAGGAATGGACTTGCATGGTTTTATCTCCACAGACATCTTAATTGCTATGCGCAATGGCAAATATATTATTTACTACTTAAAAAAAAAAAAAAAAATAATAATTTTTTTTTCTTCTTTCGTGTGTTTAATGAATAAATTAGCACCATTTTGTGTATACTTACATTAAAAAATATTTCTTCGAATTAATTGACGTTCCCTTAACAGGCCAACGCCATCTCATCATAACCACGCATGCGTGAACAATCAAACGCAACGCGAGATTGTTATACCGTTCAAGAGTCTCATTAAAAGGTGATTAGACCAAATAAAAGTTTACAGCGATAGAGAAGAAAAGAAAAAGAAAAAAAAAAAAAAATGGTACAATTACCGAAATTAATTAAACACCTGATTTGTATTCGCAATTAAAAGGTGTGAAAAATTAAACGCGATTGGGGCATTGAAGGGAAACGAATGAGATCATTTTCGGGTGATACATAACTGTATATACGCAATTGCGTAGAAACGCGGCTTATCTCGGCCGTTGCAAAACAAAAGAGCAGAGTGCGAATGATGATGACTCGTGGAAAACGTTTCACCCCCGCTCATCCCGCGTTCGCGTTCGCATTGCAGCTGCACCGCGTCCCAGTGACGTGCACCGTTTTAGGAAACTGCCATTAAGGGGGGAAACTGGCGCGTCGCCCACACCGCCCCGCATCGCCCCTCGCCCCACTCGGCCCGCTCTCTCGCTTTCCATCTCCGTGTAACTGTATCGCGGTATTCGCGGATCTCGTCGAGCCGGCAGCATTTCCGCAAATGTCATCGCGCATAAATGCTCATTTTCAGGTCACAATTCGCAGTAACGAGGGCGGATACGGAACGAAAATGGGGTGAAGTTGCCTGCACACAGACCCATTGTGGGTGGGCTGATGAATAATCAGGATGAGACGGGACTCGACCGTTTATAAATGACTCACTCATCCGCGTAGCCCTTAATAGCCACCCTCGATACAACGACCCTTTCTCAATTGCGTCCGTTTAATGCACAAACGCTGTCGATTTAATTAAATTGATTTTTTTTTGTTTTGTTTTTTTTGTTTTTTTTTGTTTTTTTGTTTTCGGGATAAAATGTTACCTTTAGTTAACGCAGGGTCGACGGTCATGTTGATCATTGTGTGCGGCGTGGGAGGCGACTTGACGGCGGACGTGCTGTCGACCACGGCGGGTCTGCTGGCATCGTCGGCCGGCCTCCGCTGCGGATGCCGATGAAAATGATTGGCAACTCCGTTTAAAAGCACGCCCGGTTCGGCCAGCACTTTGTCGGCACCGGTCGGCTCGGCGACGGACGACAGAGGACTCGGTGTGAGCCGGCGTCGACTGGCGTCCGTCGTGGACAGATTGAGCGGCTCCAGCACTTTGCCGTCGTCTAGATCGTCCAACATGGCACTTGTCGTCCCATCGCCGCCGCTGTCACCGTGAGCACATTCCGCCCAGCCGAGGATGTCGGCGATAAAATGCGGCGTGGGCTGTTTGGGCGGTTTGCCGTACACATGCGGGTGCCACGTCCTCGGCGTGGTAGCCGTGGGGAAGACGCGAGATGATGTGAAACACGTCGCTTGCTCCTGCATGGGGAGAGACGGACAGGTAGATCCAAAGCGCGTCACGTTTCGACAGTTTCGGCGAGTACCGCGCCTTAGCGCGTGGCTCGCGCCTTGCTTGCTTGCTCGAATATGTGGCTGGGCTGCTCTCGCTCACTGCTCACTCGCTCGACGCCCGCGTGCTCGCAGATGGGCCGATCGGCGCGCTGCCCCGTGGCGTTTTCCCGAAACTCGATGGATGGTCGCGGGCAATGCGAAACGTCTTCATTTCACTGCGCCGCAATTAATGCCATTACACTTACTCCCCAAAAATTCACTCGTTACGTCGACATTCGACATTCGACTTTCGACTTTCGACATTCGACACCAATTGATCGGCGTCGCAAACGGCTTTTTAAAATGCATTTAAAACGCAGTTCTTTTTCAAATCGCAACATCGACAAGAAGAATGAGAAGTGAGAGCGAGTTGAGTGTGTGAAAGGTGGAAGGGGAGAGATAGTGGATAGGGGGGGTAAGTGAGGACTGTGGGGGGGTCAGGCAATGATGAGAAAGCAGTGGAGGATCGTGGAGCCCGTTATCAGCCCTTAAAAGCTTCCAACGCCTTATCGGTGAGTAGAAATTGACCGGGTAGAGACGCCAATGTTCATGGTCCCTCTGTCCAAACGATAACGAGGGACGCGCGCGGGCGAAATGACCCCCTGGGAGCAGCTCGGTTTGGCAGAGAAACAATCGGGGAGTGTGTGGCAAGTTGCAAAGAAATGCAGTCGCTGGGGTGTCCAATTTAAAAAACAAGGTCAACTCGCAACGTTAATGACGGTGTTTACCGCTTTGGCATTAATGCGTTCTAAATTAAGGCGCACACGCATCACGCGTGTAAAACTTGTAAAGACGCGCCAACAAAATAAGTGGGGGCGAAATTGATGCGATCGGAGATGCGGTTACCGAATGGAAGCGGTTATTTATTGCCAAAACCTCGATATAACGAAGAATTTTTTTAAAAAAATTGAAGGAAAATTAAAGGGGAAGTGTGTAATTTGTTTCTGCCGACACTTCTTCTCGAGTTTCTTGAGTTTCGTGGAGTGGGGTGGGGGAGAGGGGGATTCGGAGGGGGTTTCTCCGCCTGCTCCGAGATAGCTGTTCAATTATCTTGCTTTCGTTGCGAACCCCCACCAGGGCCAGTCGCAATTAGCTGGCAGAAGGGTGGGTTCGGGTGAGTCCAGTCATCGTTCGCTTTCTCCCTCATTTATATGAGCAAGTTCGATCGGTGCTAGATGCGGGGGAGGGAAGGGGGAAAGGCAAAAGCGAGCGGGCGCGCGACTCCCAGCGAGCGATAGAGAGAAAGAGAGAGAGAGAGAGAGGATATAATGAAATCAATCGATAAGAGCTCTTTGAAAGGCGCCAGAGTTACGCCAGCTCCTCGCTACATTATATGAACCTTGTGTGTGTGTGGTTAGTGGTGAGGAAATAATGGAAACTCGACGTACGCGCTTAGGCTTTTAAGTCATGCGCTTCGCCCATTTTTTATTTGTTCTTTGACTATTGGAACATAAAGAATTTCCAACGAGCGATTATTTCCAGTTATGTGGAACAAGTGTAAACAATTATAATCGAACTTGTCTCGTTGTGTCGACGTAGAAACAAAGCGAAAAGCGTTTTGTTGCGAGTCCACACGCACCTGTATGTGTTTTGTCGACTTTTGTCGACATCGAAATTGCTCTTAATTTGGAATAAATACATCCATCTTGTTTTTGTTTTTTTTACTAACAATAACGATACAATCAATTTTTGTAGTAACGGGTCGTGTGATTTATGATTTGTTAAATTTTCTTTTCGAATTAATTCGGCGAAAGGTTTCGTTTTCGCGTCGTATATATATTTAATTTTATTTTTGTTTTATTACTCTTGGCCAAGTCTTTTCTCGCGGCAGGGAGGAAATGATAGTGAGGGATGAGCTTGGGGCCTCGAGGGGGGTCTGGACAGTCCAGCCAATAAAAGCGCTCTCTATCTCTACTCCGTTTTCTCGACTGCAAAGGATCGTTATTATCCACTTCATAGGGGGCGCTCGGGCGTCTGGCCGACCGCGTTCCGCGCCATCAGGATGCGAAGAAGGTTCCGGTTCTCGGGCGCGAAGCGAGATTTTAACGTGACTTGATTGACATTCGCGATAGCACTGCGCGAAAGGGGCTCGATATCCCGGCAAACGAGCCTCGAAATAACAAACCAGAAAAAGAAAAGAAAAACGAAAAAAAATGTAAAAAACCCCCCAAAAAAAAATTTTTTTTTTTAAAAAAATAAAACAAAATGGAACCTCATCAACGCACACTTTGGCCGCACAGTCAAACCGAAAAGACTGCGAGTTATTCGGCTGACCAATAAGAGGCTTGGTGTCAAGATCCGCACAGAGCCGTTCGTAAAACCAATTTCGACTGCGTTGTAGCGAGGTTTCCTCGCAACAGGGACGCAAGAGAGACGCGGGAGGATGGAGGGTGAAAGAGGTCTCGTTATACTCGGGTCTAGAACTTTGCACAGTGGGAGCAATCGCCTTCAAGCGTTCCCATAACAAATGTAACAACCACCAACACTCTTTTCTACCATTACGGTCCGACATCGCATCAAATGGCACCCGAAAACCGATAAACACAAAAAACGCCATCTTTGACGTCGCTACCCCCCCCCCCCCAAACTTATCTGCATTTTCAATTAATCGAAGCATTTAACTAATGAAGTGCGCACAATCAATTTATTTGTTAAAATAAGAGCTGCAACGAGACGCCCGAGGCGTGTGATGGGGGGGGGGGGGGCAAGGGGGGGTGTGTGTGCTGGTGGTGGTTATTATCTGAGAGACGCAGCTCGAGAGCTGAAACTGATGGGAAAGAGGGAGGACGCGCATCCTCATGGCGTGTGTCGTCACAAGTGACATGGAAACAAGCGCAATCATTTCCAGGAGTCTCATTATGCTCGGGGGCCAGAAAAGTCTCTTGCAGCTCATCATAATCTATATTTAGCGTTCCCCTTCGCGTATCTCGTACAGGAAATGGGTTGCTACCACTTAATTCGAACGGGGTAAAAACAAGGATTGTTTAAGTGCTAATTTAATTACGGTTCAAGAAGGTTGGCTGGAAAATTTACTGATAAATCTAAAAATATACATGAAGAAAACATGTAGTTGGAATTGGGTAATTTTCGTGTTGGATCGGAGCGAATAAATTATACGCATTTCGGGCAAATAGAGAAGTCGACTTAATGGCAACAGATCGGGTTTCTATCTCGCGCAGTCGGTCTTTTGTTTCCAGATGACTCGGCGACGCAGCCGTCACTTTCTCCCGCCTCATTACACTGGCGAAGGAAGCCATTTAATAATCGCCGTATTATGGCGGCGACATAATACTGTCATTTTGGACTATCGAGCCAAACCGGGGCCCCGGGAGTAAGATTTGAAAGTGAGGGGCCCCTTTGAGTTCGAGAAAAGTTATTACTGGGCCCCCAAAAAAGTGTGGGGCCCCTTTGAGTTCGAGAAAAGTTATTACTGGGCCCCCAAAAAAGTGTGGGGCTCCTTTGAATTCGAGAAAAGTTATTACTGGGCCCCCAAAAAAGTACGGGGCCCCTCTGAGCGGAGAGAAAGTTATCAGTGGGGCCCCAAATAATTTTTAACTATTTTTTTTGGAGATTTGAAAGTGATGGGCCCCTTTGAATTTGAGAAAAGTTATTACTGGGCCCCTCTGAGCGCGGAAAAATGTATTATTAGGGTCCCAAAAATTATATTAGACTTTTAGTAGGGCCCCAAAAAATTATATTACCTAATTTTTTTGGATTTTTCAAAGTACGGGGCCCGTCTGGGCGCGGGGCCTCAGCCTGGAGCCCGGAAAACCAACGACTGAGCCAAACACGCGAGAAAAACCCATCGTTAAAGTACAACATCCAATTCACTACACATTAAATCAAATTAAATAAAAGTTAAAAATAAAGAGAATAACAATTCGATATCACGCACCTGGTTTCAACACCTGTTTATTCATTTATTCTTCATTCATTTATTCTTCATTCATTTATAACCATAAAAAAAAAATATCAAATCTAAAACCAGATAATTGAAATTTTGTTTTCGATTTACTTCTGAGTATTTGACCACGTTCAAGTCGACAAATCTTAAACTGGAGTAATATTTGCATAGCAACCATTTTGCAGAGCGATTTATTCGCGTGTTTACTTGAAACGTTGCCAGTCATCACAAACGAGACCGGTCGCGAGCGAAAAACAAGCGCAGAGAACGGCGCGAACGGCTGTTACATCGTCCGCCCTGGCGCAAAAACGGGCGGAAATGGAAACACGCTTTATTTACAGGATCCGCGCATTAACCGGCAACAAATGAGACCCGAGTTGATTTGCTGTAATTACCAGCCATTGATTTTCTATTAAACATTCAGGCTTTTAAGCGTGCATTAGATGAATTTCGAATATTTCGTTTCCCTCGATCGCGCTCACTTTCTCAAACCGTCTTTTCTTTTTATCAGACGCGCGCGTTTCTCCCGCTAGCAACACAATCGCAACTCGGTGTGCGGGGAGTTTCATTCACAGCTGATAAAAAAGTGCTTTTAGATGAAATTAAAAATGCCTTTCTCGCGTGTTTAAGAGGAAGTAATTAAATTGTATAACATTCTAATCCGAAAAGAAAATAAAGATCACGGATTTAGATTTTTTTTTTTTTTTTTATTTTCGAAAAATTTAATTTATTTTTATTTTTTTTTAAAATTTTAATCCATTGTGAAAACGCATTTCGCACGTGCATCGCATCCCCCGTTAATCCTCCGAGCGCAGCACAAGGGTGAACCATGACTGGAATCCTCGTTTAAAATTCAAGATCATTTAATACATGAAATTAATTGCGATTGCTTTGTAAATTCGAAATAAACCGGTTAGTTGATCCAGATATATCGCAAAAAACTCGTTACAACGAAAAATTGCAATAATAAAAATTTATTTTTATTATTTCTAAGGTTATTGACCTTTTTTTTTTAAAGTATTTTATTCCCTTCCTATAATATTTTTAATTTTTTTTTTTTAAATTAGAAAATCCATCTGAGCGTTTCTTTCATCAACTTCATCACTAATCTGTCAACAAGTTTCAATTCTCAACGAATCCGACCCATAAAAAAAATCCAAAGTAATTTTTATTTTGATAAAAATAAAGTCTTTCCGACTATTTATTTACTTTTCACTTAATTATATCACTTTGCGAGCCCATAATAATAAAACTTTGATTATTTTTAAACCCTTGAAAACGAAATGATTTTATATCGAGGGCGGTTCACCAAATGGTGATGACGATGTAAAAAGAAGAAGAAAAATAAGAAAGAAAAAAAAAAAAAAAAAAAAAAAAATCAAAATAAAATTTTGAAACGTCGAAGCATCACATTCAGTAACATTTTACGATTGGACATGTGCCACCATCACAAATTAAAGTAGACACTGAGGAGCGATGACCATTCCCACCATCGGGTCGATGGAGCACCTTAAGCGTGCGGGCATAGAAACAAGTTGATGGCTCTTCACTCACCATCGATACAAAATTCCAACTTGCAACGACAAAACTTGCTCCTACGAGTGTTATTTAATCCGTGCAATAAATAAAAACCCTCCATTTTTTTAAAAATTTTTTAAAAAATTTTTAAAAAAAATTTTTTTTCCACGATAGTTTTCGTTTATGAGTTCATAACCTTCAAGAACTTTAATGGTTCGGGCCTATTTTGTAAACCTCTTAAATGTGGTTATTTCTGTGCAGTTTTAAGTGCATTCCATGCAGTGAAGCCTCAATTAAAGTGTTGAAGAGAGCAAGACACGACGTGCACTCATTCCATATCAGATTAAAACTTGTTAATCTTTGATAAACCGATCCGTGTTTATCCAGCACCAAAAATAAAAATAAAAAATTTTAATTTATTTTCGCGTTTGTTTGTGATCATTTGAAAATTGAGTAATAATTTCGTCTCGCGTTCGTTCATTTATCTTTGACACGAGTGTATATAGCGGCTAATAACGTCGTGCGAAACGCTTTCTTTCTTTCTTTCTTTCTTTCTTTCTTTCTTTCTCTCTTCTCTCTGCCGGCAGAAAATGAAAGCGGAAAGCAGTTCAATTTCATCATCGCCCACTTTGATCTTGGAAAGAAAGACGCAGGGTGAAGGTGGAGTGGCGTTCCCTATTTCCGCGCAAGAGCGTCGTCACGTGCACTTTTCCAATAAAAGTGTAGCCGTAAGCGGCGCGCGTTTCCCTCTTTAACCCGGAGAATGCGAGTCGTCAAACAGACATTTTTACGCAGACTCCGAGCCGAATGCTTTGCGCCGCACCTCGTTATAAGCGAGCGAGTATTGCGAGGTGATGATTGCGACTTGTTAGCACTTGCCTATTAGTGTTTGAGCATTACAAGCATTTTTTAGCCGGAGGGGAGATTTCAAAGCGTTTATTTTTGGTCTTTTGCTTCCATATCCCCGCTCTACTTTATTTTCCTCGAAAACGCTTGGCATGATTAAGCATGGCACGAGGTCGTTCGCGGTTGATTTAATTTGAAGCTCTAATGAGAAGTTAAGGCATCCTGTTTCGAGACGATGCAAACGCTGGCGTCTTGCTTCAATACACGTGCCGACCACATATATTCACTGCGTACACTTCGGAGATGGTGACAATTTACGTCGATCAATGTGTTGATTTTTTTTTTTTTTTTTTTTTTTTTTTTTAATCGACGGTAG
>JAQFXT010000725.1:0-27214 GCA_034683725.1 Strigamia crassipes | reverse complement strand
ATTTCAACTGTCGGCTCTACATTTCAATAATTTGAAATGTTTCACTTGAAAAATAAGTAGAGGCCTATTTGCATATTTAATAAGTATTGGGTTTGTGGCAGGTATCTGCTGAATTATATCAGTTTCATTTAGCTTTAATGCAATTTACTGAAAGCATTTATTTCTTTTTGGATAAAAGTGGCAGCAATATAAATACTGTACGATTGATGAACCGAAGTAAAATTAACCATACAAGAGCTTACAGTCATTTGGTTGGTTTTCGAAGGATACTATAAAATTTTACAAAATCTTTCCACCATTAGGCGATCACAAAATCCTATAAAATACTGCTGCCTGTAAGCCAGAGGTTTCTATAGGTACCTATTAGCTTACCCATCCACCAGGCAATTTCTGACTCATTCAATGCTCCGATGCTGGATTGGTTTAAAAGACATTAGTAAGCAAGAGAAAAAAGACACTAACCGCGTTAAAAAAGTCATTTAGTCAGAACAAATTTTAAACCGTTTGACTGAGGGTTGTCTCGATCTATCTTAAAAATAGCTTCTGATTTAATCTGTGTTCAGCTGCAGTGGGCATGTGCACAGCATTTACATGTTTAACTGCAATTTTAAACAATTTTCGAATGCAGCTACCGTACATGCATAGATAAAGTAAATTTTGAAATTTTGAAAGCACCAGTCTGCCCATCTGCCATTTTGTTGGAACAATGTTGTCCCGTACAAATGTGATACAGGCACCATCTGTTGCTACAATATTATAACTTTCTGCGGACAAATGGCGGCTCACCGTGCATGGCTACAGACGTAGGCGTTAACCCATTGTTGGCATTTGGACAATTTGTTGCATTTTCGATCTAGAGGTTAAAAAGGTTCTTTTGTTAGCTTGGCGAGATTCAGATAGTGCAAGCTGTTTTGAGATACATTCCAGTATTGCACTTCCAGTTGATAACAATCCTCTTTGCTTTTAACTCCCACAGCTATTTCAAGAAGTTTCACTTCTACAATTATTTTGTTGTTTATTTACTTTATTTTAGGTCTAAGATTAGGCTTAATACTGCTAAAGCAACGGCTAAAATTAGGACATCGTTAGGACAGAATATGATGCGCAGTACGAATTTAGCATAAAAATAGCGAGCGTGAATTGTTGGTCTGGCTAGTTAGGGGTTCTCAAACTTTTTAACAATACAACACACTTTTTCGAAAGGCAACCCTATCGCAACCCACTTCATCCCCCTGGCGCATTGAATTTTTTTTATCGATTTGCAAGAAAAAGTCATCTCAACCAATAAATGTTTTTTTTTTTTGTTTTTATCAATTGGTTCGCAACCAAAAATTTTCTCGCGACCCACCAAAAATCTTCTCGCGACCTACCAGTTTGAGAAATGCTGGGCCAGACTAAAAGGTAAAGAAATGGCGAATGTGGGATGTATTTTTTTGTAAAGGCCTCAAAATACATGCTATACGTTGCCGAGAAATATCAACTCGGACCTTTTCACAGCTAAGCTCATTCAAAGTCCTGAGTTGAAGGCTTCATTAGATAGGAGATAAAAGACGCGTGAAATGGTAAAATTTATAATTCTCTAATACATCTAAATTTAGAAATAGAGATAGGAGTGATTTTGGCTTGGAAAAGTGCTTACACTATAGGAAAATATCTATCAACAACCTACCATGTCTTTAATTATTTCATGATTTGTCATTCAATTCCAGCTTACAGGTTAGAATACCTCAACTTTAAAACCTTATCATTTTTGTTGGCGTATTCTTGGAGGGAGATAAGGGGCAGTGGAGGACTTTGAAACAGGAATGAAGACACGGACTCAGATTACTCCGTGACCTCTTGGGATTCGTTCTGTTCTTAACACTCTTTTTGCCTTCAACAGTTGAATCACTGCGCTTTTTCCGGAAATGTGTCGAGAGAAACATTATTATTCAACTAAAATGAATTTTCTATTGGTCCTTGTTGGTTCAATTATGAGTATTCTTTTTCTTTTGTATCTTGCTTGCTTTGGTGGGGCTGACAAGAATACAGTATAAGATTTAAAGTATTATTTTACCCTGTAAAGAGGGGGAAAAAATCAATAAAGAAACTCAAAATAAGTACGCATTCAAAATTCCCTCGGCTGTTCAGGAAAAATCTGATATTGATGAAGTTTGCAGTTTTTAATCAAGACTATTGTAACCGGAAGTGTGGTCTCTACATTACTGCTAACAGGAAGAAATGTTTTTTGTTGTCATTGTTGGAAAATTATGTAATAGTGAGCGTGCACCAACTCAATAACACCCGAACGTGATCAGCAGCACATAATGAAAGGTGATGAAGAGACAGGAAAATATGTATTTAATCAATTTAGTTTTTAAAAAAAAGTTTTGTACTTGAAAAAAGTGTAATTAAACAAAGTTGTCCTCAGGACCCAAGGGTGCACAACTTAAAGTATGTTAATGCAGCGCTTCTCAAACTATGTAATGTAGCTGACGGGTATATTTTGTCCCAATGTCTTGCAGACTGGTGTCATATTTTATCCCAATGTCTTGCAGACTGGTGTCATATTTTATCCCAATGTATTGCGGATCGGGAATCTAAAATTGCTGTACTATAATAAACCTATATACTGTAATCTTTATCTTTCCGTTTCAACGGTAAAATGGTGGACCGGCAGGATCAACAGTGGTTCGCAGACCACACTTTGAGAAACGTTTTCTTTTTTTAATACATTTGTCAAATATTCAAGATAATATCTGCATTAAAAATGCATTTTTGTATCTAGAAAGCACATTTAGAATAGCAAAAGAGCATTTTTGCACGTGACAAGTTTTATTTTTTGCATCTTGAAAGTGTGCATCTTAAGCCTTTCTTTCTTGTACTCAAAATTAATTTGTTCGGTGAATCCAGATAAAAGTAGATTGATTTGATTTCTATTTATTATATATAAAAATGTTAGAATTAATTCGTTTTACGTATGACATCGTTGCAAGTTATCCAATAATTTACTATACCGTTCGTGGCTTCTACTTTAACACTTTTTTAAATTAAAACCTTTAATGCTTAATTTAGATTGTTATTGTCGTTGAGAAAACCAAGAGAAAAAAAGATCTAAACGCAATAAAACAGATAATTGCTTTTGTATTTCTAATGAATTTGAAATTCTCTATATTTTGAATGTTGTACTGCATACAAAATAAAGTTTGAGTTGTGCATGAGAAAACAAATATCTATTGTTTTTGCTTGTCATTTCCTCGTGATGAAAGGTTACACTGAATTGCAGACAGAACAAATCAACAACTTTTCTTCAAGGAAGCCAAATTTTTTTTTTCTATTTTACTTTCTTGGCAAATAAAACTAACTATTCTTTTTTTGAAATAAAAAAAAAAAAAAAAAAAAAATTGTTAATTTTTTTTTGAAATGTTTGGTAAATATCTGAGGACAGTTAAAAGACTAAAATAATGACTATGACTTTTGTGTAATTTTATTCTCCTCCTTCAATATGTGATGCCACGCACGATCATTTTACATCCATTTGCTCGGGTAATTCTTGTATATTTTTATATAACAAATTGATTTGCCCTGCAAGAGAATTAGTCCTTAATTGATTAAATCTCCAGACCAAAATAATGACATACTCAGCTACAAGCTGAAAAAATGTCCAGGTGGAAAGAAATTGGCAGGTGACAGCTTAAAGGTACAAGAAAGTTCCTCTAAATGAGATGGTGAAATGAATTTAATGAAAAAAAAAATAAAGAATTACTTTTCTTTTTTTTATTTTCTTTTATATTTTATTGTTTATTACATTTATTTCTTTCTGCGTAGTGTCAGAAATAAATTACTTTGGATTAAACTTATTACATTTGTCATGCGTTGGAATAACATTTGTGTTACAAATGTTTTGATATAATTAGTTTTGTTTGGGTGCAGTGAATTCTTTTGCTTTCTGCTTGATTTGTTGTGAAAGTAGTAGAGAAGAATTTTCTAGATATTGATCCTTTGGATTACAAATTTCTTTACTCTAATATTCACTTCAGGTCTGAAATCCTACGGAGCATTTATCATTTTATTTATACAAAGGTTTTGCAGAACCTGATTTAGCAAACAAATAGAGTAAAGTTATTGTTAGCTTAAATCTGTCTGTTTTACATTAAATTTTCTTTTAAACTCACTATTTTTTTTTTTTTTTTTTAAATTTAATTCTATAACTTTATCATATGTTATTGTATTAAACATTTGAAATCCTAAACCAAAGTTTCAAATGACTCTCCTTGTCCAGGTTATGAGTCACACCAATAACTTGAGACCTTTCCGGTTAAAATTTGCAAAGGTTTATTGAATTCCTTCTTTCGTGTCATATAAATTCTTGTAAATCTTCCAACTTGATAGTGAATGTGGTCACGTAATCTACTCTAGATATCATTTCGTCAACTAAGTGATTGACTCGACTGACTTGACTGACTCACAGCATTGTCACGATTCATTTCAATGTCATACATACACAGCAATCAGCAGAATTAGTGAACTACGATGTCCTTTAGCAAGTGTTTCGTACTTGCTAAATAAAAATAAATAGAGAAAAACCTTAACAGAATTTAGATAACTAAGCAATCTCTAGTCATTTGATGATAAATTCGTTTTCCCATCAACTGATTAATCTAAATTCTAAACGAAAACACTATCATTCAATCTTTGTCTTCCAGGGCTGTTTAAGGGGGTTTCTAATTAATGGGCTAATAGGTAAAGTCCACTTGTTTTCTCCAATGGGTCAATCATTTTTTTTAAATTGTGCTTATTCTGAAACAATCTAAATTAAGATATAATAATTTAGAAGATTTTAACCATTTAGTTTATTTTAATTGTGTTTGGCAGTGAGTTAAATGAGTTAAATATGGAAAAATAGAATTCAAATCTAGTGGCAAAAAATAAGAAGAATGATACCCCGTTAGAGACTACGTTATTTCCCCGCATGACCACCAGGGACAGAAAGACCCCGCCCATTTCATGACGTCATCGATTCTCATTCCCTCAGCATTGGTTTGCCATTAGTTCGAGCTCGGATAGCCGAGGTGCCGGGTTGACGAGACAAATTTTGGACGTTTTCCTGTAGAAAATCGCCATTTCTCGACTGTTCGACCGATGTTTGGTGCTGGACAAGATCGGTTGAGGTTTATACTTTTGTTTTATACTTCTGATAGATATTCAGACACGTTTTCCGGGATTTTAGCTCTGTCTATGTGAGAGCAATGGCCGGCGTCGCATTTTAGTTGAGATTGTTTGTCAATTTTTGCCCGTTTTTCAACATAATAACGTGGTGTTCCGTCGCTTTCCAGTGGATTATCCAACAGTGTATTTTCGATCAAATTATTTTCCAACGATTAATGGGTAAGAAAAATCCGGCGATTTAGTCATCATTTCAACCCGTGATGATATTGGGCGAAAATTTACTAGAAAAAGCGATTTTGTTCGCGCGAACTGACGATTTTATTATCTATCTTATCTATCTGCTTCGATTCAGCCCGGAATCAGCCAGGAAAAGTCTCCAAACTAACATTCACGCCAAGCCAGGTAAGAAAAATATTTTTTTTCACAAATTGATTATTTTCATACCTGGTTTATTTTATTTTTGTTTTTTTATAATTCAATATTTGTTTTTTTACATTTATTCTACTGATTAAGTGGGGAAAATGTGGAAAGATTTTGTCGGTTGGTAATTTTCGATTTAAACGTGTATCACTTGAAAGGATTTTCGTTGTTTGAACTCGTTTTCTGCTTTCGGCTCGTCCTTTCCTCGCTTAGTAAAAATATGGCCGACGCCAACCCTCTTCTCAGGGTCTCGGTTAAAACAAACTGGTGCACACTTCGAGTTTACTCTACCTGTTCCTTTTAAAATTGGTGTAACGATGCAAGGAAAGATTTATTTATGTCCAATTTGGACCTGAATTTATGTTACTGTATTGCTAAGCGTATTTTTTTTTATGTTTTAAGCGTTTTTGTTACCGAGTGTTGTGCGAATCTTTATTTTTTTGGATTTTTTTTTAAAAAAAAATTAGAAAAACACGGTCTCTGGAAGGCAATCATTTTAATTACATTAGGATAATAAAATGTCAATGTCTGTTTAATTTTTTAATGATTTAACTTTTACCACGTAGTTTTACCGAAAAAATATTATTTTCATTTAATATGAAAAACTGAAAAAATCCAATTTTTTTTATTTTTCTGGTAAAAAATTCAACTTGAATAATTCAAAAATATCGAAGCAAAATTCACTCGGGTTTTAATATGTAACGAAAATTAGAGTTTAAAATCCATATCCCACATACTCGAGACCCGTATAGAAACATTTTTCCTAAACAAAAAAAGAAATAATTCATTTATGGCCATGCATTTTAAAAATCATTTTACCATATTTATTTTGGAAGCCATTATGCAGATTTTTACTCCTAATTTAATAATAATGAAAACTTAAGAAAGAATTTAAATATAGCTTCAACTAAACATTTATGAAGAAGGAAAAAAACCGCCATAAAACAAGGTACTTTTACTCCATTAAGCTTAATACACAGGCCTAAATCATATTCCCCACCTTCTATTCGATTTTTATACTGGACTGGAACAGAACAGGTAGTTAAAAGAATGGTTTTGCTCCGAGCAGTCTAATTTGAGACCCAGCTGCAATTCTAAGAAGGCCGTACATTTTGCAACTCCCATTTTTTGATCATACTTCAGTAACTCGAATGGGAAAATAGCAAATTAAGAATTATCTCGCTTTTCAGCTTTTATTGTTCATTCTTTAACGGCGAGGCCTTAAAAAGTCAATTTCATACAACAAAGAGTTAAATATCGACACATCGACACGTCTTTTTATATACCAAATGCTTTTAAATGTAATTTTATATTATATTTTCAACATAAAACGTGACTTTTAAAAAAAAAAACTATATATTATATGTTGTATATACAAACACTGTTTACAGACAGAGGAACACTTGTGTAGGGAATAGTATTTTATTAAACACGCCAGCACTTGGGTGGTGACCTGTGCTAGGGTTTGGGAAGGAATCAGGTTGCTGGTGAGGGCCCTTTGCAAGTCCCTAACTTCAGACACGCCCACAGAGGACACATGAATCAGACAAGGGGCCAGAAGGAGACCCATTCCACCCCCTAGGGATCGTGTACAAATAGAAAATTGTACAAATTTACTGCGTGACAAGGTGCTTAAAATAGATTTAAAAAGCAAGGGGTTTTCATTGGAACGTCAACAACAAATGATACAAGTATTTTACGCCAGCAGTTGCTGGTAGAATTTAATCAATTGTTAATTATTTTAGGTCTGGTTACTGACATTGGTATTATCTCATCAGGCTCGTGTAGTCTGTTATTTCGCCTGTCTGTCACCGTAAATGGCACGGCACGTACTTGTTTTTCTCGCCGCCATTATTATTATTGATACCTTCGCTCGGCATTGTTCAGATCTGGAGATCAGGTTTAGTTGGACTGGCAGTGCCCAATTTGAGCCTTCAACGTCTTGGATCGTGGAAATGTAGTTGAAGTTTGGATTGAACATAATGTTTGCGAATTAATATAAATGCTAGGAAGGGCCTTTGAGAGATAAGGGGAGATGTGGGGCCCCGGCTGGTGTAAATAAAATCCATAAATGCACAATGCGCGGATTTTTTATTACCATTTGTTATTTAAATTGCAACTGCTATGGTAATTATTTACTTCCACTTTTGTGTTTCCAATTCGAGAACCTCTTGACTTTGGGGGCCCCAGCCAATCTAAGATTTTTGGGGCTTTGGTTTTGGGCCGTGGGCCCCCGCGACCACAGTTAACGGGGCCCTCTGCAACCGTAGATAATGGGGCTTCTACTCTCTATTTTTAATATTTTTTTTAAATCTAAGATTTCGGGGTTTTGGTTTCGGTCGTGGGCTCTCAATTTGCCGGTTACGGCCTGTTTGCCACTGACTTCGAAGTGAGATTGTGAATAATTCTAAGAATGAGCTCGTTCGGTGTAGTTTTGTTGGTAAATGTTGGTTTGCTTGATGCATGCGGTAGCAATGGAATAGATTACTAGTTATTACATCGGTTGCAATTGATTTCTGGATGTGTTTTGGACGGATGGGGTTTGGGATTGCGACTTTTGAGTGTGAGAAGAATGGAAATTGAAAAATAAAGAGTTTAGAAAGAATGGTATTTTTTTTTTTTAAATACTTATATACAGGATGTTATTTTAAGGAGGGATAAGAATTGGTTGTGCGAGAAGTGAACACAAGTGGTAAGTTGGATCTCGTTATAAGAAAATGGCTTCAAATTGCTATATTAGGATCAAATGGAGAGGGCACGGGGTTTTACATTCGTACTGCTTTATGGTGGTTGGTTGGGTGTGATAGGATTTGATTTCTGAAAAATGTAATTTTGGTCTCACTAGAAAATAACTATGTTGGAAAAATTGTCAAGTTCAGATGAAATTTTTTTGTTGCTTTTTTTTTTGTCTTTTTTTTTTTTTTTTTTCCTAGTTGTTTAGGGTTAGTGGTTGAGAGAAAATGAAAGGATGAAACGTTCAACTTGTCATTATTTTTGTTTGTTTCTTTAAAAAAATAAAATAAAAAGAAGTTTAAAGATTTTTATTTTTTATAATTTGGTCCGTTTCTGTGGATTAAATTAATTTTTTTTTTTTTTTAATTTTGAAAGAACTTGGGAGATAAGGTGTCATCTAAAATTTTTTTGAGTCAATTTAATGGTTCTTCTTGAGTTTTTGTTGGGAGAAAGCCGTAAGCCATAACTACGCTTTTAGAGAGGAACAGGACTGGAAACTATAGATTTGGCTGAGATTTTTATAGTTGTGGCTAGAAGACGTACAGAAATTTAAGCTGTAATGTTTATAACAAGCTCTTCTACCAGCAGGGACATTACATACGATGCCCTAAACTGATTGAGAACTAAATAAGACATTTTAAAACCAATTAACTTCGAATTTGAACAGTTATCTTCGAAATAAACGTATAGGGTTAGTCAATTTGTTCCGACCGGGCCTGATTTTTCGCCTTTGTTTGATTTTACTTAAACGCTTCACCAACTAACTATAACAAATTGGCTGTTTCCTTTGTACCAAAGTTCCTGTATGTATTTGAGCTTAACCAACATTAAATCCAGAAGGAGTTTTTTTTATCCTATATTATTATTTTTTACTTGTAATTAGTAATGTCATATAATATTTAATTGCCACCTCCACCCAAAAAAAGTGAAATGGCATTCATCCAGTGACTCATGTGTCATTAAGTTATCTCTACATCAAAACATTCATTTATTTGTTTAAAAAAAAATTAATTATCTTGTCAGATGATTGATGCAATGCATTATAGGGAAATAAACAAGAATATTTGTGTTTCGGTTGTGGGGTAAAAACATGCTGTGTTCGCAATATGTCAAGTGTTATTGTACCATAGATTTCCATCGTCAAGTTGAGTTGGAACTCACCTGACATAGAAAGAATGGATGTTTATTTGTAATATTTTTTCTTTTTTTCTGAAAAATCATAGGTATTTTTCGTTTTTCTTTTTCCCTGGAGTATTAACCAATTGAAGACAAAGGCTGCAGAGTGGTGTATGACATATGAGTGGCCATTTTTCTTGATTGTTGGAAGGTAGTAAGATGGTGGCAGCTGTATGTTGGCTGCAAATCTTTTCGCTACCGACTAGTGAGTCTGAGCGAGACCAGATGTGTCACCATGTCTCTCTTTTTGCTTATCTCTCTTGATAATTTATCACTTCACTGCTAACTTGCTATATGCATTCCTTTTTCATGTTGCTGGGGAATTTGCTATGTAAATAATTTTTAGGTTTAAAGCTTGTACTACCTTTTAAATCTTTTTTTTTTTTCTTTCATTTTTCCTTTTCTTTTCTCTTGAACAATTTTTTTTTGGGTGTGATTTTTTTATATTTTTATATTTTTTTTTTTGTTGGAGGCAGTCAAACTTTTTTTGAGGAAAGGAATTTTTTGGGCAAAGTGGGAGGAAAAAAAGATGAAACGTGATTAAACTAAATTAAGTTTGGAATTAAATTGAGATTAGATAAAGGGTGCTTTCAAAAAGTTAAGTCAATATGGTTCTGATGAAATCAATTATTTGGATTTTTTGGATTTTGGATAGTGGATGTGGACGGGAAATGGCTTATAGCCCGGCCGATCAAGATGAGCTGATGACGGCTTGGACGTAAGCCTTTTTTCGTACTCTTAATTTTAGGTGAACTTCTTAACAAATTAGTCGGTTTTAATTAAAAATGTGTCTACTTGACTGTTTGTTATGGATGAAATAACTCATTATTTGATTAAATTAAACTTTAAATTGCAAAAACAAGTAAAAAATTTCAAAAACGTTTGTAATGAACACAATTTGATCGCATTTGTTGACAATGGAAGTTGAAAAACGCTCGTTTTAAGCACTTGACCACAAAAATGGCTCGAAATAATAAATTTTTCATGTTGGGAGACAAAAAAGAAATAAAATAAAAGACGAAAAAAAAAGTTTTATTTATGAGTCAGCCGACTATGGAATTCACTAGAAATTCACCGAGACATACTTAAAAAGCTTAAAGCATGTTGTTTGTGCTGAGTTGTGTCTCATGCATCAAACACTTTTATCTTATCTGCGCAGACAAGACAAATTTGGAAACCATGGTAACTTATAGAGGGGTATTGTTTGTAAAGTCGTGTTTTCTTATTACTGGAATGGCTGCAGATAAGAAAATTATTTACGAATTATTGAGTTATCGGGAAGCAAAAATAGAAATGAACACTTAGGAATTTCACATTGCAACATGAAGTTTTCTGATTTAAAAAAAAAAAAATTATCTTTCTTGCGTGATAAGAAATGGAGCGTTTTATAGGTGATTACAGGCAAATCAATCGGTGAGCTCATGGTTAAAATGTGTCCTGTTGACTCATTTGTAAGGAAAAGGAAACTTTCACTCGCAGTCCCCCTTATCATCTGTTGGAAAGGGTCTGCATCAACTCCAATCCCAGGCAACTTGCACTGGGATTTTGTAAAAAAAAAAAAATAAACTCGATAAGACGTTGTAAATGTAAAGTGCAGAAAGACGACATGCATATTGTCGAAATGTCAAACGTTAGAAATGATTTAAGCTGAAATTCTGATTGGCTTCGATTTGTTGCTGTTACAACTTGCATGGGAATTTGTTGAATTTAAATGAGGGTGAAGAAAAAAAAATATGAGGGAATCTGGAAACGTGAAGCCATGTTTGGCCTTAGTTGTTAAACATCTGGTATTTCCACCTGCGTTTAGCCCAGCCGGGGTGAAGTAATGTCAAGGATTCACTCACATACCTGTTAACTCATCATACGTGTATGGAGAGTCACTATAGGATGTGTTAATGGGATTACACTTCCTCGACAAAGGGGGTTATGACTAGTGGTGCCATGCAAATATGAAAAAAAAAAAATTTTTTTTCTTTTTTTGAATGGATTTTAAAGGTCAAGTGCAATGAATGATAGCGATAAAATGAATCAACTGTTTACATAAAAAAAAAATTGCAAAATTATCGTGCTTTTGTTCGTGGAACTCTGACGTCACCACTCGCAAGATCCAAAGTTTGAATTAGTTTTTTTTTAAATTTTTTATTTTATGTTTTTCATTCGCTTTGTGGTCCAACTAATTCAAGATCGACCATGGATGACAAGATTTAAGCGAGGGCGGTCAAAATCCATAGGACTTTGTGCTGTAGAGCTTGGCCGTTGATAATTACGAGCGAAATGCTGCGGAAACGAAATTTTTCCACTTTTCGCTAATTGTAACATAAATCTGCCGTATCTATACGGAAAAAGCACCTGCCACACACTATTGTATACATTTTAAATCGGGAACGAGATTAACATGTGCCGCACTGAGAATTTTAAAGGTCAAGTGCTTGACCTCTAATTTTTGAGATTTTACTTAAAGTGTAGAGGCATGATGTGAATTCAGCATTGCAATAAATAAAAAGCAGTAGAATTTAATGTTTTATTATTTTTGTTTTTCGTTGCTGGTTTATTCCGTTCTCCGCTACCTGTTGAAATATGTGCATTAAGAAATTGTTTGCGCTTCCTTACGTACGCTTTTCTTGTGATTTAGTTTGAGTTGAGTTATGGGACGCGAGTTTATTTGTTGTCGTGTGTCTGCGGGCTTGATAAATCATATTTTTGGGGAGAGTCCACTCCTAGGGAATGGATGCTATGTTTGGAATGCACACTTGAGATGATGATGGACAGCAGCAACGCATTGTGCTTATATTCTTGTTTACCGGCCATCTACTTGAAGATTGCTTTTTTATAGCTTCGAAAATTTTTTTCCCTTCTTTTTTCTTCTATTTGTGTAAGAGACTCGAACAATATGCAGAAATTTATGATTGAAATCAATTTTCGCATATTTCCTCCTTTTTCTTTACAAGTTTTAGTTGCAAGAAAGTGAGACGAGTAAATTCTCATGAAGGATCTAGTTGAAGACAATGGTTTTCTAATGATTATTCATGTTCACACTCCATTTGCTTTGCGTCTCAAAGACTTGCTAGAAACTTGGGATTTTGCCATCAAGTTGTCTTCATTACTTGCCTGATAAAAGTTGAGTGTAAGAGAGAAAAAAGGAATATTCAGGCACTGTTGTAGTTTTGATAGGTTTTTCTATGTGTTGTAATTTGCAAAAGATGGTTTTTGTGCATTTGGCTGCATCTGGTCCTTTTTTTTCCTACACTTTATTTCCCAGCCATTTTTTTTTTCTCCTTAGAAAGGTTGTTGAAGTTGGAGGCGCAAGAATAGGCTTGATTTGATGTATACTAGAGATAAATTTGATGAAAAATTTTAGCACTGGGTATGAATTGGGCATTGAAATGCACTGGAATAAAACATGATGGGTCGGATTAAATTGTAGTGAAAAATTACGGTGGAATGAAAACATGTGAGAAACCAATTGAGGTGAAAAGAGGATTTAAAAAAATTAAGTTTTTTTTTTTTTTTTTCGTTTTTGGAGAAACTTGTTTTTCTAAAGGAGGTATGGCCCATTTCAAGTGGGGGATGGTGTGTTGTTCCTTGTCCTTGCACTTAATGAGTAGAACTGGGCATGGGCTCTTCTCTCTGTCTTTCACTGTCCTGTCAATTAGGGTTATGAGAAGTAGTTTTGTGAATTTGAACTAAGGAGGTGGTCACATTCTTGTCTTCATTTGTATGCTAACTAATAGGTAGGCAACAGGCGGGGAATTGCATTTCTCAAGAGATGTTTCATGAATTTTTCAGATTTTTTTTTTTTTTTTTTTTTTGGTAGTGTGGGGAACGGGAGGATATGTTTACAGCTTTCTGGTGAAATGTGACTTCAGTGATAATAAAAAAAAAATGTGTAAAAAAATGTAAGGTGTGTTTTTTTTTTTGTTTTTTTTTTAAAAACTTTTAATTTGTTATTTTTATATTTCTGTGGGCCAATTAGTTAAATGAGAAGTAATTTGAGCTGACTGGAATTTTGAATGAATGTTAAATTTATTTTTTTGTGGAGAATTTGAGATTTTATGTAAAATTTCAAGGTTTTTTTTTTATGATAGAAATTCTAACGAGCCTAAACGGCCATAAACTAAACGAGAAAGTGAGTAGGATTAGCAATTGTTTCAACAAGGACACTTGTTTTTGTATTGGAAAGAAAAATTCAAATTGGACGTGGAATTCTACTTGCGTATGCAATGGCTATGACGAATTCCTTTGTTGTGTGTCTAAGAAAAAAACAGGATGGGAGTTTCCATACAAAAAAAACACCATTGATAATAACTTAAAATGGAGTTATAGTAGCCTTGTAATCCAGTTTGTAACAATCCCAATGGCATAAAAAAGAGGGAATGATTTCAGTAGCAGAAGAATGAAGGAAGGGACACATACATCATAATAAGTTGTTAATGGAGCGAGGTAGAAAAAAATGAGAGGGTGGAGGGGTGTGGAGGGAGTAAAATAATGAAAATGACTGAAAGATGGGTTTGTAAATGAGCCATTTGCAAGTCGAGTGGGCGTGGTGGAAGGTGTTTAATTCTTGAGAAAAACACAAGCAGACATGTTTATGAAACGCAGACTGTTTTTGTGCATTTCAAACAGGTAATGGTCCAAGTTCTGACTCGGCTTGCAGCATAAATTGGAGATAAAGTGCGAGAGAATAGAAATGGTAAATACATTAGACGAGACGAGAGTGAGAATACAAGTGTCATTAAACATATAGATATTTTGGACTGCGGTGAAATTTTATGTGTCTTAGATGGCAGTAAAATGGAAGTAGGAGGCACGGCAGATGAAAGGGCATTAACCCCGTAGGAATGGGGCATTTTGTGACCTTATCTGCAAGACATAATTTTTAGGAAACAACACTTGTTTCCTGAACAACAGTGCAACTGCCTGTCGTTTTACCTTGTAATTGTGTCTTGGGTCATTTCGACTGTGGCTTAGGTCCAACACGAGGTTGATGAAGATTTTTTTTTGTTTTTGTTTAAAGTAAAGCGTTAGGTGGGATTTGGAATGGAAATGCTATGTTTTGTAAATTTTTGTTATAAATGGAATTAATGGCGAGTTTTTTAGCAAGAGGGAATAAATCTGAATTGTGTATGATTGGGTGTTGGCTATTTTTTAATCTGGAAACGTGGTTACGACTGGGAATGGTGGAAATAAGTGTTGATAATGTTGATTTTTATCCATTCCGAGCTGCAGTCACGTTACCGAATGGAAAGCCAAGCGATGAATTGTTTAGATTAATCCGAAGATGAAGTTGGGTGAAAGCCCCCTTTAATATGTTTGTAATGGGTAATGGCGAATTTCATACTTTTTGGAAGTTATTTAACATTATGAGTTTTAAAGAGCGCTTTAGGAACTTACCGCCGACAATAGGGATGGTGTAAAATGCGATTTTCGTCATTTTAATACTTAACAGGGTGGAAAATGGGATTTACTAAACGTAAAACATAAGGAGCATTCAAAGCTGAGTCACTTTTTCTTCCTAAATGTCTTTTGGCAGGCCTGTATGACGGCGTATTTGTCAAAAGAAGGCACTAAAAAATAAAGCAATTGCGGTTTATTTCTTCGTCTTTTGGAAATCACTTTTCGCTACTGCACATGCGCAATGTTGGAGCTGAAATATGGTGAGGTGTGTCCAATCAATGAAATCTGCGATTATTTATTCTCTAATGTGTTTAATGCGAGTTCTGCAAAGGTCCCCTAATGTCTACGGCGTATGTTTGATAAGTCGCGTAGTTGTTATGTCAGCTGTGCTGTAAGTGTAAGTAATGTTCTGCAAGTGTCCCGTATATTATGGATCTTGTGGGGAATCATGTGTTGGTCACGTGTAATAAGGATCTTGCGGTGCTTAGTCACTTCTAAGTTATTATGTAATACATAAACGCAGTCAGTTGTGTTGAACTTGTGCGAAAAATGTTATTTAGACACGTGATAAGTGCGTGTATTATCACAATTGAAATTCTGGAAGTTCCCGAACAAGTAAACTTTATGAGGCTCAGGTAGCGATGAACGGTTTGCTCACTTTGTTGAACGAACATATTGCGGTTATTCACATCTTGGTTCGTTTTCAACGGCCTTTATAATGTTTTGCCAGTAAAGTTGAAGTTTTGCGTGCGATAAACGGTGAAGATGGTGTCCACTCGCTGGTCGCTGGTCTCTGAATTGAAATTTCAACATGTCTGCCAAGAAAATAATGGTTAACACATGCTTTATTGGCACATGTTTATGGCGTGTGGCATGATGGGAGTGATGAGAGGTTATTGTACTAAGAGCAGCAGCTGTGATCCAGGAGCTGCTAGTGGGGTTATGGATTAGTTGCTCCAGTTTGTCGTTTGTAATTGCTGGAGTTGTGCTGAATCAGGTATAATAGGCCTTAAAGCAGATAGAGGGGAATGTGGATTTAATTATGCAAATGAGGACTGATAATGTGACAAATTTAAATCGGGCCTAGTTAGACGAAGGAGGAGTGTTATTAAAATGCAGATAAAAAAATTGATTCTATATAAAATGTTTAAAAGGATAAATAATTGGATTAGAGATAGGATAGAAGGGGGAAAATTTGTACTGGGAGGAAAAGGTTCAGTGATCAAGTATCCTGTACAAAATGGGTCATTTGATTGATTTTTTTCATAGATGCATTCTAGTAATTTCTGAAGAAAAAAAAAAGCAAGGTCAGTTCTTTTGATGTAAATTGCTGGCTTGCATCGAATGATTTGATTAAAGTGGGACATTGGTGTTACAATGTGATCTTGTTGTGTAATAGGTGCTAAAAATCATTTTTACAAAAATTAGATTTTTTGAAATTGTTAAAATCTTACTGATGACAGTTTATTGTTGGAGAAAGATAATGGGACGTTTATTGTTGGTCGAGGGTGGAATAATGTGACGTTATTGTTGGAAAAATGTTAATAATGGGAGGTTATTGTTAAAAGATTTTTAATGAAGGGACATAATTTTAAGGGGAATATCAAATTTGGCAATATTTTCTAATGAAACTTTATTATTGTTTGAAAATCGTAATAATGGCGCGTTTAGAAAAAATAAAATTCAAGAATTATTTTGACTTCTTGCAGAAAGTGACTTGTATAAAAAATGTGAAAAGATATTGGAATTTTTTTAAACTATTTTTAATATTTTATTGAGCATTTAAAAAATGCGTGGAATGTTTTTTTTTTTTTTTAAAAAAAAGAAAAGAATTGTAGCAGGTTTTTAATGTCCTTTACTCGAAATAAGTTTTGTGTGATTTCAGGTCAAGATCCCGGTGCTTAATTTAAATCCGATCGGATCTGGTCTGCTGGTTGGTTGGTTGGTTTTTTTGTTTTTTTTGTTTTTGTTGTTTTGTTTTGTTGTTGTTCGATTTTCCTTCTCCTACTCCCCTATATTTGAGAATATATTTTAGGCCAATGTGCTATTGATTAGTTGGCCATCTTGTTGTTTTATTTTGACCTTCTCCCGGTATTGTTCTTTGAACCAATTACGCGATGAATTCTGGGATTCAGGTTAATACTGTTTGGCCTTGTGGGAACATACAGAAGTGCTTGTAATGTTTCGTGAAAGTTATCACATGAACGGACAGTTGTAATTACTTCTTCAGGTATATCGAAAGCGGGGAAAGATTTTTTATCCTCTTCTTTTTCTTCCGAAAACCATTTTCCACAATTATGTTAGTGTTTAACCTAAGTGGATGCAAGGCGATGAAGCAAAAAATGCAACTCTCATGGGAGAAAACTTCAAAAAATTCTGTAAGTTAATTTTTTCTTGGAGAGGTTTCGCTTTTATTTAATTTTTATTTTCTATGTATCTGGTGTTATTTAATATTAACTGTTGGGAAGAAACTGGTTCCGTTACATTTGTCACGCTCGATAGGGATGAAATTATTATGGGGAATGCGTGTAAAAATAGAATGGGCTCGTAGATGTTGGCTTCATTCGTGGGCCGGTTCTCACTAATTTAATATTACCTTGTATTGCACAAGGTTATTTCTTGGACGGATGCAAAGATGTATATTTTACTGCGGGATAATATGATGTAAATGTGAAAAGCTTCTTGGAAATGGATTTAATTCTTTCAAAATTATATACGCATTAGCTCTGAGGCCTGGATATATATATATATATTTTTTTTCAACAATAGTTCAACATTTTTGCTCTGAATGCTTTGTTACGCTTCACGAATAAAATTTAACTTTGTTGGAAGAAAATGGAATGAACATTTTAAAATGGGTTTCTGCTGGATCAATGTACCACGATGGATTATTCTACGGTCATGTAGTGTAGTATGAAATGATATAAAAATTTAATGATTGGGTTATAATTCGAGGGTTCCTTACAACAAACAAAAAAAAAATTTGAAAAATGAAAGAAAAAAAATTGCATTTTAGAATTTTAAAAATTTTGAAAAATTGAAAAATCTTTGTCGTAAACACTGGAATGGTAAGCAAGAATAAATTTGCACAATAACAACCCAAATTGTATAAATTCTTAATAATGTGCACAGCTGTCAAGATAATGCAAAATATATTTGATTTTTGCATCGCTCAATTTGAACATGTGTACCCTTAAACAGAAATTGAAGGTTTAAGAGGAAATTTGACCTTTCTCATTTATCGCTGATAAATTGAAACAGATTTGAGTAGGCACGTATATTGGCGCCATATAATGAGCCGGGTATGACGCTTGCCTTTAAAGGAAGCACTTCCTTGAAGCCAAGGATTCTAAACAAATAAACAACATGAGCCATAAGTTCAATAAACAAGATGGAAGCGCAGAATTGAAAACAGGTTTGAGGTTTAACCTGTTGTTTATTTATTTACATCCTGGCATATATTATTCGAAGGGGAAAAATTGTTTGTAACGGAAGACAGTCGAGTATTTAAAAAGAAAATGATTGAAAGCAAGGAGGATGCTTAAAGGCGACCACGGAACAATTCGAAATGAAAGCAGAAACGCAGAGAAGTGTTTGACAATGAGAAAAACAGCACGAAAGAGATTGATAATAAGAAAAAGACCTCCCTGCGATGACATACAAGATGTTGTCCCCACAGGTGGCCATCTTGGTAAGGGTTGCCTGCGGTCGCCAGGTGTGAGTAGAACACTTTTCGTGAATAGGGGTGTGAAGCTGTCTTGGTGGACCCTCTGAAGTGGAAATGGTGTCTTCCCTCGAGCAATCAATGGCAAGGGTCTGAGGCCTCCAAATTTCGATTGCTCCACACTTGCCAGACCCAATTCTTGAGGGTCCTCCATTTCTTCCACAGACAAGTGAATTATTTAAGAATTTTTTTTTCCTATGGGGGAGGGATAGTTTGGCATATTTTACGGGTGGGCGGTACGGGCAAGGTCTTTACGGATGTTTAATGAACGTTGAGGTGAAAATTCTGATGCAGTAGGTGGAAATTGGAATGGATTTTTAATTAATTGCAGGCTGGTATTTGTTGGTTGAACCTTTGAAGGATCATTTGTTTTGGATTTGAGAATTCGCGTAGTTTTTTTTTTATGCTAAGGAGAATCGTAATTACTTTTATGGGTTGAAATTAGACTACTAGTAACGTTAGATTCAATTTTCAAGGTGTGGCTTTTTAGGCCTAAGTGCCAAAGGAAAACAATTATGTTTCAGTGCACCATTATTATTAGAGGGTGGACGATAGGGCTGAATTAGTTAATTGTAAAGGATCTGGTGCATTTATTATTATTTTTTTTTTCATGTTTATCAACAATGTTTATTTTTTTAACTTTCTTATTCAAATCGGAATTTTGAATTTTAATTTCATGAATTTTTTTGTTGAAACGAAACCACACTCACTCGGCAAAGCAAGCAAAATGACCAGCAAAGTTTTCTGATGGGATAAAAAGGTTCACTTATGGGAAATGCAAAGGTTCAATTGTTAAAAGTCCAAAATGGCATTGTTTAAAATGCAAAGCGCAAAACATTTTCGGAATACTCATATTCTATTGATTATTTAAAGGGAAACGACTGCAGTAAAAATGATAAAATGTAACGTTATTGCTGTAATCGACTGGTTTTCCTTCAACGTTTTTAATTATTCCGAAGGATGTTGTCTCAGATGTGCAGTAACCCTTCAGTATTTCCTTGTGGATAGAAAAAAAAGGCATCTTGCAGCTTGTTCGCTGGCCTCAATTGAATAATTTTAATTCTCTGCTCTAATTATACAAAAAAAAAATTCAATGACATGGGAGTGATTTGTAGTCGTGTGACTTGGTTTTTCCGTGATTTTGTTGTTCTAAAAATTGGAGATCGACTCATTGATCCATAAAATATTATTTTCAATTCCCCTTCGACTTATTTTTTGAACAAACAAATCCACTTAGTGGTTAGATGATTGATCCAGTTGCATTATGGGAGGGAGAAAATAGAGCCCCAATGCCCAATATTGATTGATCATAGATGAGATTTGAGATCCAAACTAGAAACAGTGGCAGCTGAAATATACACTACACCTGTTCACACCATTTTCTCCATGCTTTTAGGGCAAATGCCATTTTAACCCAGCTGTTGGGGAGACATGTTTGTAATTTCTTTTCAAAATCACTCGAGCACAAGAAAGAAGAGATTCTTCAAGAGGAGGTTCACAACCGAGCCATTTGTTCAAGTTTAGGCTGGACTTGAAACATGTCACTTGCGCCTCTTCGCATTTGACATTGCGCATTCAGTTTTGTTTGTTCGTAACAAAATATTACGCAATAAACGAGTGTTGGATTTGTTGTTTTGGGTTTTTAATATTTTAACATTTTGCTACGGCTTATCCATTACGTGGAGTAATAACTGGCTTCGGTATCCAAACTCTGAGCTACACCTAGTGATGAGTCACGCCACCTAAAGGCTTGATTTGCAAAACCGGATGACCTTAACGGTATTAATAAATAACATTACACATGAAATTATTCTTTTTTTTTTAAGTTTCACTCCTTGTTTACACTTTGGAAATCCTGGAACACACTGATACCGTTTTATTTCCATCGTTATTCCAGTTGCAAGTAAATGGGTTAATTTGGAAATAACTGAATAGCAGGTGCGTTTCAATAGCTCCCATTTTCTTCGGTGGATATTAATCACACAAGTGAAGATGTTAAACACGAAATTCATTCATTAGTCGCTATTGTGGTATTTGTTATTGTTTTCAGTGACTAATCAAAGGAATTTTGAAAACGAGATTACGATGTGTTTTCGAAGGTTTTATTGTAAAATTTTGGGGGAAATTTTGTTATAAAGGGATGGGGTGGTCGGGAAAACGGGGACGTGTATGAAGTGAGTTCACCTGTCTCTTCCATGGCTTTTCCTAATGAGTACTTATACCCCACCACACATTCCTGATGGAAGTTGAAATGTTTTTTCGACCTTGACAGGCGCTTGGTGCGCACCCTGGGGCATTTTCTTGGAAGAAAAAGAGCAATCTTTGCCCTACCACCCTCTTTTCAATTTAAAAACTGTGATTAGGAAGATTTATGAAATGTCCTGATGGACAGAGGATTACTACTGTTCATTTTGTATGGTGACATTAAAAAATGAGAGCTTGATATGAGTGTGCTGGGTAATTCATTAAAAGTAGTTCGTTAATGCAAACAAATGGTTGCGAGATGATACTGACAGCTTTCCTTTATTGTTTTACATATCGTATTTTGTGGTCAAATGATTTTTTTTATTTATTTTTTTTATTTTTAAATGTTCAGTTGAATGGATTTGATTAAATTCAAGGTTATTCTATTGGTGTAGGGTTGTTTGATTGATAGTGTGGTGTTTTGGTGCAGTGATCACCACTCGAGTGTGAGAAAGTACAATAGGAGTGTTGGTCATGAAATTTAATAGAATACCAGATTTAACCGAAAAATACACGAATTTATTGATTTTTTCATTAGAAATGTAAAAAAAAAAAAAAAATTACAGTTTATCCGCCATTTTGGACGCTTAAAAAGTTGCAATGGTGTACCGTATTAAAAGAGAAGGTTAAAGGGCAAATGACGTAAATGTAATGAAATTTTGCGAGATTTAGCTGTTCTAGGCGCTTTCTCTACATAATTAAACATTTGTTTTTATTTTACGATTATGTGATAAAGAATTGTGTGCGAATTTTAGCAATTAAGTGATTCTAACAGGTGGTACCCACATGATTCTCCCCCCCGTGAAACTAGACCCTGTATGTTATGTTGATGGACCCTGACCTCACGGCCTCTGTCTCTTGGTGAAAAGTGGCTTCGTTGTATTTCATTCCTTCACTCCCTCGCCACCCTACTCAAGTTAGGAATGAAAAAATTTGCTCACAGAGGTGTAAAGAATTTTCTATTAAAATTGCATTTTTTTTTTTCAATGGAAAAATAAAGGTTGCTTTGTCTCGTTTTCGTTTTCCCGGACGCAGTAAGAGAAATCCGCTTTCTATACTATGGTACAACTTTAAATTTAACAAAAAAAAAATAATTATAATTTCGAGTTAATCTCTATCGTGTCCCACTAACGGATTAGAGAATTTTTAAGACTACTAACGGCACAAGTTTAAACAATTTGCCTCTGTTTATTCGAACGCAGCAGACTAATTTGCGTTAATGCTTCTACTTATTCTGTAAATTGGCAGAATAATTTCATAATTGTTCTTTTCTTTCTATCCACTGGTGCGCCACACAAGTTTTAACAAGTGGAAACCTCAAGTCTGATAAAGTAGAACTTGGCGGGTACTCCCATATGGGAGAAAGAAAAAAATATTAATTAATCATGTAATATTTTGATTACAAGTTACATTTACAAATTCGTTTGCAAAATAAGTTTATGCGCGTCATAAATCATGCAGGGTGTGTCGAGATGTTGTTTTTGGACATAACTGCAAGAAGTAACTGCGATACAATAGTTAAATTTGCAATTATTGCTTTGATTCAATGTTTTTTACAAGTAATTATTGAAATATTATTAAATTTAAGTAGTTGAATTATTTAAATTTGTGATGGGCAATTTGGGTAATTTGCAGTCACACTTTAAGAAAAAAAAGTTTCTGAAGGTTTTCTCGTTGTGCATAAGCATTAGTTTGGTTTGCCTCAAGCAACAGGGTTACATCTGTAGCTTACCACTCCAGTTGCTAACTCGATCAGATAAAGTGTTGGGAGTAGAAAGATAGATGGAGTTTAATGCCGCAATTAGCTAAGGCCATCTGGAACACACTTTTGGTCAAATATTTCAAATTGTTATACTTGGGAAACGCAGACGCCAAAATTTGCATTGATTTTGTCGACAATGAATGTGATCAATTTTGATTCGAGGGAAAAACCAAAGAAAAATAAAGTTGAAAAAAAAAAAAAATGAAAAAGCTTCCCTAAATAAAAAAAATATTAAAAAAAAACAACAAACAAAACCTGAAGACTGAAAAGCAATAAAGAGACTAGAAGGGAAAAGTTAAAGCTGGGTTTTAAATTGGAAATTCCAAAGATCTTATTCAGATACAATGAGGTTGAAGAGGAAAAAATACTGTTTCCCAGGAGTGTTCTTGAATATGTAGAAATTGTTCTGCGAGTGATTAGAAAGAATTGAGGCAAGTGTAATGAGAAAATGTTTGCGAAATGCGTTTGGTATTGATTTTTTTGAATTATGTATAGTGCAAACACTGTGGCCGCCATAGGTTTATGCAATGACGCCTTTAATAAGAAACCACATGAAGTGGAAATTACCGATTTGGTTCCAATTATTTATGTAAACAAATGCTGCCTATACTTCATTAACTTTGGGAAATGTTAAGATTGTATGCTTGGTAAAATTAAGTGTACTGCTCGCAGTGGGAATCGAGAATGTATCAATCATTTGAACTTAGCTCTTTTCTACTGGAGGGAAGCTCAAGAAACATTACAGAGGGAATTGGGATTTGAAAGAACAACATTGCAACACTAGCTGTTTTAAGTGTTTTAGGTGTTTGTGTTTTCGTTTTGTGATGTTAAAAATTACAAAATCAAAAACACACACACACACGTAAAACACGACTGTTTGACTAGGAGAAATGAAATTCGGAATTGCTTACAATTCTACGTATAAGGGTAATTACTTGAATTCACAAAATAATTTTGTTTGCATTTAAATAACACGTATTTAATGATATACGCAGTAATCATGATGCAAATTGATGCATAGATAGTAGAAATTATACATTGACATTTTGCTTTGACAGTATTACAACGCAATCAATCACAAATTGGATTAGCAAGCAAAGCAAGCAAAGGGAGTTGATTCATAAATCCTAAGACTGTATTGGGGATTGGTGCGAAGGTATAGCTATTCGCAAAGAAAATGTTGCAGAGTTGGTGCAGAATTTGTGGTTTATAAATGTATTATAAATTTATATCAAACCCACTGCATATCTATCACATCTACTGCAAATTCAGTATTAATCCATCAAGTTTAATCGAATTTAATGCACAAATCTCGAACAAATCAATCAAATGTACTGCAAAGCTCTGAAATCTATTGCAAAGCTCTGAAAATCTACAGCAATTTTTAACAATGGTCCAGAGGTCAGTAAGAAAATGTGGCAGTTTGAGATGGAATATTTCTGCGGGTAATTTAGTTTTCAGTATTTGTTATTAGTATGTTATACTGCTGCTGGGTTTGAATTGTGCGCGATTACAATTTTTATATTTAATAATCTTGATGTGTAAACCAGCAATAGCTACGAATAAGTTATTAGATAGACGTTTAATCAATTTTTTGGAAGTGCGGATTCTGAAATATTGGCTTTTTTGCAAACCCATTTAGATATTGAAATGACATTCTTTTTGATTTATTATTCTTTTATTGACGTTTGTGTCATCAAGTTGATGATTCTTAATGCATTGTTCACTTTTATTGTCTCTGAGTGTACTTGTAGCTGTTAAAATGGATTCTTGATGAAGGAAATAAAGATTTATTTTTTATATTAACTCTATGTAAATCGTCAACATGATGTGGAATATGAAATGAAATTTGCAGAGAAAAGCAATAAATTTCTTTCATATATTTATTTCTTTTTAAAAAAAAATTAAATTTATAAAGGAACATTAAATGTTTGATGTTTATTAATATTTTTCAGTGTTCCTTATTGTTCATCAATATTCCATAAACGCGAAATGGAGTTTGAAATCATCCGGCGAATGATGATTTATTCACTTGTTTCATTCGTAATCCATTTTGATTGCATTAAACATTTAGCAGGTTTTTGCGATGGCTGAATATGTTTTTGGCCAATGTTATTCCACTCAATTGTTTTCCAGTTTGTGTGTATTCCAATTTCGGGCTGGTCAATTTGATTTGTTGCTTCCATATTGGCGTTGTGTGCTGCCACTGTGGGTGACTTCGAATGCATTTTGATGTGCATCAATCCATCATTTCGTTGGCGAAGAAAAATTGAGTCATGTTACATTGATGGCATTTCATTCTGTGAACGTGCTCTGAAACTTCCATTATATTTATGGCTTCAAGTAACAGGCATTCGGGCACCTACAATAATGAAAAAAAAATATGTAATATAAAAAAAAGTTACAAATTGATGGAGGTGTAGTATTTCATTGTAATTTTATGGATGGCCATTTGACAGGATGAATTTATTTTTATTTTTTATTTTTTTCAAATTTAAATTTTGGATAATCAATTGACATTTTTTTGGCGTTATAATAATGATTTTTTTTCTCTTTTATTTATAGGTAAGAACGAAATTTTCATTTAAGGTTACGGTAAGATTTTTTTTTCTTTTCTTTTTTTAATGAAATTATTATATACACATAATCAATTGAATTTATGCTTAATTATATGAAATACGTAGATTAATTATTAATTTTTTTTTAAAATTTTGTTGAAACGCGATTTTTGTTTTTTTTAAAAAAAATCAAACTTTTAAATGCATTATATATATGTAGATGATTCTAATTTTATTACTGACAAAGGAGACTAATTGCAGCTGGGAACATTCAAATTGTTTCAACAGCTGAAAACGCATAGAATTTAAAAAGAAATTTATTATGTATAAGACCTTCAGCATTTGAAATGATGCTATTTTATATTTATAATCAGGCAACATAAAATTATAGGCATAAAAAATAGTTTTTTTTTTTAAAAAAGTATTAGAACACACCTATTTTTTAATGTTTAGATGATATGGAAGTTCAATTGATGTCAGTCTAACAACTAATCTTCTTGCCTAAAGGGAAACTTGGACTACAATGTGATTCCAAGGTTAAGTTTTAAGGGTTCAGAGGTAGGGTAGGAAAACAAAGGGAGATTCACAATAGGGAGTGTGAATAAAAACTAAAAGATTTATTTATTTTTAAATTTTTTCGGGGGTTTTACAAACTTAGAAGAAAGTACCCAGGTGATAGGGTTATAGCGGCATTGCAACTTGAATTGTGGTCAATAAAGTTTTTGAGTGAAATTAATTAAAAAGTTAAGTCCGCTTTAATGACTTTTACAGTGAAAAGTTGGGAACTATTGGGTTTTGAAATTTACATAAGTAGTGGGGGCTCAGCGTTTCCTGGTGTAGTTAGCCAATCAATTTTCACACGAACTTGAAAGGATTAGTTAATGGTAAGCAGATTAAGTGACATCTGGTTACGTCGTTGAGCAACAATAGCTGTTTGCAACACGTGACCAAGTGGTGGCCCACACTAGGGACTCCAATCCCCCTTTTCTGCGCCTCGTCCTTCTCATCTCATTCATCTGTTGATGTCATTAGCAGCAAGCAGATGGTGGTAGGCGCAAACTTGGCCCCAATACCGTCTCCACTTCCGGCTGAGGGAAGGTCGGGATAAAAAGTTGCGGTTTTGAAACTCGTTTTTCGAATTTTCTGATATGACATTTGATGAATGAACCAGCGACTTAATTTAAAAGCTTTCTCTAAACATGATGTGAATTACGTCTAATCCTTTGATCTCGTCGTCAGAAATTAGCACCTTTGATCTTGTTGATGAGTCAGCGTCTTTGTTTCTCAGTTTTTTTTTTTTAATTTTTCTTTTTTTTTTTTGATAAAAGTTTAACAAGTCGAGTTAAATTAAATACACGAGCTTAACCCTTTGAGTGCCTTCACGTATGTTACTGAAGAATAGATCATCAAGAGTTGATTGAATGATGAATCCTTGTTTGAAGCAGAAATCTCTCGAGGTCTTTCTCTTGGTCCAAAAGAGGCCTCAATTCCATCCCCAGGGAAACGAGACAGCTGTCCATTGTCTTGTGATCCCACTGGTCTTTTGTGTTGCTTGTGATCTCCTCAAGGGGGCACAATGTAATCCCTTTTGGAAAAGTAGGGAGACCAACCAACCAGCAAAGGAACAAGGAAGGTCTACCACGCTCTTTTACAACTGAAGAATAATTTGGGATTTGGGGGTTTTAAGTTCACAGTGAAATTTGTTTGTTCGGACGATTTTAAAATGATGTATTCAAACTTCTGTCAAGTTGAAATAATATCGCTAGCATTTGCTGTACGTACTACTCACCACATTCGCAAATAGGCGCTAGTCATCTAGCAATGTTTTTAGTCAGTAGCGACTGCCAGCAGTCAGTTAATAATACTTCAAGACAGTAGCAGCTGGCAGCTGTCATTTAATATTACTCGAGGACAGTAGCAACTGACAGCAGTCATTTAAAACTGTTACGTGCCAGTAGCAAGTACTACCGGTAGTAACGTTTGTCTAAAAAGTTTAATGTTGGAAGCACTCTGGGCAATATGCGAGGGCGCATGTGCGCAATTAATTCTTTGTTA
>JAQFXT010000724.1:0-27267 GCA_034683725.1 Strigamia crassipes | reverse complement strand
CCCCAACTACCTTTCTCTTCATATTTTTCTCCTCTACACTGACAGATGGGCATTTGATTGGGGTTTATTTTAAAGTTGAGGGTAAAAAGTGGAGTGAAAAGTAATTTTGAGTTTGTGGTTTAGTTTTTTTGTTTGGGTGAAGTGTTTGGTGAGAATTGTGTGGGGGGGGGGGGGGGGGAGGGCTAGGTAGGGGTGATTAGAAGTGGGGATGTGAAACCAATTGCGATCAAGCAGGAAATCGATACAATTAGCTGCATGTGTCACTATCAGGACCGCAAGATGTCGCATCAATCATTTGGATAGAGCTAGTGGAAATATTGTGACAGATATTGGCGGAAGAGGGGGTTGGAGTCGTCCTGCGATGAAGTGTGATTAATATATTGAATTTTTTAAATGAGTTTTGCAATGTGATTTCGGATTGGGGAATTTGGAAATTGAAATAGTTTTCGTTTTCAAAATGTGGCGTCAACTTTAAGGTAAAAATTCTGCACAAGAAGGATATATAGCGATTTAAAATCTATCGCGACTTCCTCAGGTATACTTTTAAACAATTTTTGGTTAGCTAATGAATTAATTTAAATTAAATGATTGTTTTTAGACTAATTTGATGGTGCTCTACAACTTTGCAATTGACAATTTTTCTCTACCTTTTTTGGTTGCAAAGTTACAAACTGATAGACCTTGACATGGATCTCCAAGGTCATATTGACAATAACCATCCTAATACATTGTTCGCACCAGAATATTTGAGCTAGCCTAACATTAATCAGGGTTCGGATAAATCACCATTGGACATTTCATCGACGATTTATTTGAATCCCGTAAACAACTGTCACAACAGGTCAATGCCCTTAACTGTTGGATTTATTAGTTATTAATTATAGTCTGTTTCACAAAACTTATGACAAACTCCCATTGGCTATTGACCTGTCCGCAGCCATTACATCATTGTTACTCATGCACAATTGAAAAGTAGTGCAAAAAAATGCACTTATTCGCCACAAGAAGACGCTGATCGACAATAGCACCAATAGTGACTATTTTTAGAAGCAACCTTGACTGGTTAGCCCGGTCGGGGTTGACTCTTCCTATTGGTTGAGAATGATCACATGATCAAGTTATATGTATCCTTGAGCTTGTGATATGCCCAACCAATGGGAGTTTGTCATAAGTTTTGTGAAACAGACTATAGTGTATGATTTTAACACCAGTTGGTATGTTGGTATTTTAACACCAGCTGCATGTGTTGCGCACTTGCAAATGTACGTTTATTGAAACGAATAAAGTGTGCTGTTTTATGTTCAAAAACCCTTTCTAATTTGTGAGCCAAGGATAACATTAACAAATTAGTATATTTTCAGTCATAATGGGCATGCGCACGACATTTAAACAACAAAACCTGTTTAACTGAAAGTTAAAGATGACTTTAACAATGTGCTTACCACATAAAACATAAATTTACTACATCCATTTTATAGTGTTTTTCTGTGTAAAATCTATGTAAAAAAAATGTCTTATTTTATGCAGTTAGAGCTGTAAGAGGCACTAGTAAGTTTTCGATCTCTGGCAACGTTAATTTAGTTTTTTGTATACATAATCCTTGCTGGAGTTAATGAGAATGTTTCCACTCTCATTTCATTGCAAATTAGGTGTTGGCAACGATGCTTTTACCTTAATAATAATAAAAAAAAATTAAAAATGGGGTTAAGTGAATTATTTGTGAGAAATTTTCAAGAACTCTTCGCTTTCTGTTGTACTTAGTTTGTTATCAGCTTTCTCCGGAAATAATTGTGCACGTACAGATTTCATCACTCGAGGCTCTTTTGTGACATTGGAGTAAATTAGCATGATGACATTTGCTCGCTTCATCCTCACCTATATACTTGCTCGCAAAATGTGTTTTTAATTACCTCTTGCCATTTTTCTAACTGCTTTTTGTTCTTTCTTTCTTGCTTTGCATTTGCAGATTTTTTTTTTTAGGTTTAAATGCTTTTTTTTGTGTCTTTTGTGTAATTAGAGATGCTATTTTTAATGTTCTAATGGATGTTATTCATTTGTTTAGTTAGTGTCTTTTTTTTTCTTCTTTTTTTTTAAATTATAATTATTATAATTGTAATTTTGAAATGAATAAATTGGTAAGGAATATGATAGTTTAGTGTTTCACTGTGACATTTTTGAATAAAATTTTTTTTTTATTTTTTTTTTATTAAAAGAAGACACTTTACTTGTCTAGAAAATGCATTTTTCTGTGTAAAATGACCTTTTTGCAAGAAAAAATGCTTCTTTTGCATGAAAAATGCATTTTTTTTGTCAAAAAAGATCATTTTTGCAAGAAAAATGCATTTTTCTGTCACAAAAAGATTACTTTTGTAAAAATAAATGCATTTTTCTATTTAAAACACTTTTTTTTGCAAAAAGATTATTTTTGCACAAATAAATGCATTTGTGTGTTCAGACTCTTCTAATTCTGCCATAGAACTTGATCCTTTTCACCTGAGTTGCTCTTCTCCCAAGAAAATTGGACACATAAACTACAGCAATAATTTTGCTTATTGTTGTTGTTGTGGATTCACTGAAAATAAAAAGTTTGACTATGTAAATTTAGAATTTAAAGATGAATTTAAGTATACAATTTCCATAATGGTTTGTTGTCTGGAATCTGAAGCTAAACAGATTGGAGCAATTTGACATGTTTAAATTAGAGTAATGCCATGCAGAGCTTTATCACATTCTTTCAGTGGACTGCATATATTCAGTCAATCAAAAAAAGATTGGGTGAAGTCTGTATAAACAAAGTTTTCACCTGGGAAAAATAGGGTCGATTTCATGCACAATGTGAGTGGAAAAATGTGTTTGTTAAGGTGAGTAAAGTCTTGCAGAGTGCAAAGTATTTAGAGTTTGCAAACATAGTTCTTTTTCCTGCTTTTCATATTAGTTTATTTACAGTTTTTGCATTTTGAAATAAATTAATTTTAATCAGATTGGTAGCAACTTTTAATTTACATTTGTCCACACAATTGTTTCATGTAAAATTGATTGTGGTCTACTCAGATGCATTTTCTTTGTCATTGGATGAGCTTCAACTTCCAATTAAGCATGTTTAGGGTTGGTAATAGACGAGGGGAGTCAAAGTGGTTTCATTGTGGTTGTGCTTGTTTAGATCTAAAACTGTCATTGCTCTTATAAATTACATTTCCTCATCAATTTAACAAGAATTGTTTGGGATTTGGAATTAGAATCAATACTGCTCCCCACAAGCCATTAAAATCTGTTGTTTTTGTATAGGAGTAAATAAAGGCTGATGAAAATAACCTATTAAAGTCTTTGGTAAATAAAAGTTGTAATGGGTTTGCCAGCTAGATAGTGAGCTGTTGTCTTAACCGGCAAAGCGGCAACTTCGGTCAGAAGTGCCAATATCTGACAAAAAGAAATTAAATGAAAATAGAGCAGAGATGGGATGAGTCAAAGTTCAATATTAGACCTAATATTGCTAAAATCAACTACTGCAAACCATATGCGCAGAACGTTGGTGATCCTATAATTTCCTAAATACGCTGCGTTTAAACTGGGTTTTGCATGTGGATTTCCAAGGATGCCACTTTGCAATTTCTGCAAACTTTTTTATCAGATCAGCAGTTGGGCAGTGGCAAACTTTAGAGGGTATTTAACAATGTAATTTACAAAATTTCTGAGGAAAAGCCGCTTCTAGGCACATACTGCCAAAATCAGTGGCGTAGCAAGGGGGGCTGAGGGGGTGGTTCGCCCCGGGCGGCACTCTTTTGGGGGCGGCACCTTACCTAGATCTTTTGCAAAAATTTTCAAAATTTTTTTAAACATTAGGAAAATTTTGTATAAATTAGCAAAATTTTGCAGTCAAAAGCAAAAATTTGCACAAAATTTTTCAAAAATCTGCAAAATTTCGCCCATTTTTATAAAATTTTGCAGGTTATATGCAAACATTTTTAAAGAGGGGGCAAACTCAGAGATTGCCCGGGCGGAAAAAGTTCTAGCTATGCCACTGGCCAAAATGACTCTAGGTTGGTGGAGGGTGCAATTTACAATTTTGCCTAGGGTGCCAAAATAGCTGCAAGGCCTTAGGCTTAGTGCTTGTGAGGGTGAAGCTGATAAATAAACTTCCTAAGGCACTAACCCATTGTTACACCAGTTTGCCTCGGGTGCCAAAATAGCTGCAAGGCCTTAGGCTTATTTCCTGTAGATGTGGAAGCTGATAAATAAAATGCCTAGGGTGCATTGACTCATTGTTACACTACTTTGCCTAGGTATAAAAAATTGTCAATGTAACCTTGGCAACAATGCTTGAGGCTTTCATCTTTTCGTACTCGATTGTTTTGTGTATAATAAAACTAAACGTATTATTATCGGTTTCTTTTTCAATAGCTTCTTCGCCATCACCACGATGTTTATTTCCATCTTGGCTGACTCATGGCCACCACTGGCATTCATTGGACGGACGCCGTGTCTTCACCTTTGTCCATCGGAACAACTCGTTTCGATTGGTCGACCAAGCGGGTGCAGTTTCTGACACCCGTGCCTTGTGCATAGAGGAAGTGTCGTTCGATAGCAAGAGGATGTCTTTTGTGTTTGCTGTGCACGTCACAGTTGGTTGGTAAGAGCGTGACTAAAAACCACTTGACAGCATTTCATGCAATTTGTCCTTGTCCTGGCAGCGTAAACATTTTATATTACCAATTTTACACCTCGTGGATCTAAATGGCGTGCTTTTTTCTACACTGACATCAAATTAAAGAGATCTTATTTATTAATGAGGGATGATCCTATTGTTGAACAAAATCTTTCTGGTATTGTATAAAGCATTCTGACACAAACTTGCATGAGAAAAAATAAAGCGTAGAATTGCATGTGACAGAAGCCGGGCAATAACAGACCGGGTTTGTTTATTGAACAAGAAATTGGGAGTATAATATAGTTATATGCATGGGGCCCATTGAGTCACAGAACATTGGCAGGAAATGGACATCTATTGGATGTCTTGATGGGTCCAAAAGATATAAAATGGATGTCTAGTGACGTTAAAGCGACCTAAATTGTGAACTGTATTGGATGGTAAAACCTTTTGACATTTCCTCAATGTTTCTTGGATCTAATTTGGAGTTTGAATACCATAGGGAGAAAAACCTTATCTTTATATTTTTGGTATGTTTTTGAGACTTGTGTTTGGACTCAGGGAATGGTTAGTTTATAGTGTTTTTTTTAGGTGGTGGTGGTGGTGGGTTTGGGGTTTGTTGTGGTTCACTTGATTTGAATTTGTGTTAAGAGTATATAATGAGAAAAGTTTTACGGCAACAAAATTCAATTTTCCTGTTTGTTTTTGTTTTGCCACTTAATCTCAAAAGTTTATTAGTTTTAATTTATTCCCATATAATTTTTTGAAAAGTAAGTTAGCTGGAAAGAAATTAATTAGATTTTAAAGTGGATGCAAAGAATAAAGGGGAATTTTAATTGTGTTGATGAGACTATATATAAACATTATGGGAAAAAAATTCCAAATCACAGGCTAGTTAAACATATTAACAGATTAATAAGAATTAGAGCCTTTCGTAGGGATGTTAATATGGGCCATAATACAGGTTTGGCGATTACGTTTTTAACCTCAAATAACTTACAACTTGTAACTAACGGATATACCGTATTTCTTCGATTTAAAAGCCACGGTTTTTATTACAAATCGCCTCTTTTGGCCCTGGCTACTATACGAAGCAGTGGCTGTTTTTCAGTTTTTTCATTCATTCTATGTTTGTTTTGAGATTTAAAACATACATAGAACAAACGTTACAGTTGTGAAATGACCGTGGAATGTTTCTTCCAAGTTCATTTTCGTTTATTTGTGGCCTCGATTTTTAGCTGTGGCTACTATTCGAGGGCGGCTTTTAATCGATGAAATACGGTAAGTTTTTAGTTGTAGATTACGTTTATACGTTCAGAATGTAACTTATAATTACGAATTATAAGTTATAAGTTACTTGAAGTTAAAAACCGTAATTGCCAAATTCCTTATGCTGCGCTTACAGCGACATACCATTAAACAGTTATTTTGACCGGACTGTCTATAAGCCGCATAACTATAGTCTGTGCCTGTATCTTGATGCCAAAATCAAACTGAAAAATCTCTGTATCCGCTCATACAAATGCATAAAGTAATTTAAATTAAACAGCGTTTTGAACAACATATATTTACAAAATTTGCAAAAATGTGAAGTAAATTAATAAATATAAGAATAACAAATAAATGATGTTATACTGCTTGTCTAACTTGAAAAATGACTGCTAATTTAGTCTGTTTTCAGTTGCAGTGGGCATGTGCATAACATTTAAACAACAAAACCTGACTTTATTAGTGGGCTTAGTGGTCTGAATTTAGGTTCTACATACCGGGTGCAGACTGCAGTATTGTGTTACAATACAAAGAACTTTATTTACAGTTTGAATTGGCAATCGCCAGTGGAATTTTAAGTTCTACAGATTCCCTGTATTGCACATATGTGAGGCATTAAAAATTGGATTTCAGCCTTAATTAAAGCCACCTGGTTTCTGCTTTTAATTGAAAATTAGTTCAGAGTCCAGTGCTACTCGATTAAACGGTTGTCACATAAATCTACCATCATTTAAAACGATGTGCATCAAAATAGTTATTGCGTTAAGCGACAAAGTGAGCAAACAGTTAGTAGTAAACGCAATAATGACCATTGCAGCATTTCTCACCAGTGCCAGATCACCAAATAGGCCTAAGGGCCACACATCTTATAGCGGCTCCGCAACAACAGATCAAAATAATATTGATTTGATATTGAAAGAAATCAATCAGTGCAAACTACAAGATAGCTTAAGTATATTACGCTTGCGCGTTAACGCTGAAGCAACAACGCATGCGTGTGAACTTAGCTTTAATACGAGATTTTTACGGGGTGCCAAACTGTGGGCACCAAACCCAAAATTTCCTTATTTACCTATTTCCCGAGTGGAATAGGCCAAGTTAAAGCCTCACTGACGCGCCCTATGCACATTTTGTGCCGCTTTTTGGAAGAGGGGCGCTATTTTTGAAGAGTTTTTCTTTTTTTAGGTTTTAACAAAAAATTTTTGGGTGGGCCATGGGCGCCATTTTGTAGGCCATGGGTGCCAGAATCACGGTTTGCTCCGGGCACAACTTTTCTTTCACACGGCTCCGGGCGACACGTACCTTGCACCCCGGCGGCAGACAAGCCAGAGTCGCCCCTGGGTGCGGGTTAGGTTAGCGACGATTTGCTAATCGACGTGTGGTCTTTACGGATTGCGTTAGCGAAATGCCCGTAAATTTATACTAAATTAAAGTTGTTTGCCCCATTATGTCCTGGTGACGGATGTTCCATAGTCATTTTGTATCTGTTTTGTTAACACAGCTCCAGTGGATATGCGTGTTATTCTTTCACGAAACGGTGGGCGCATGTGGTGGAAGTTCAATCGGGTAAAAGAATGTTTAACACGGAAGTATGCCCATTGTGTTGAAATGCCATTTTGTTCGTAGGTGCCGTTACGAGAGGGTTAAAAGAAGCGTGTGAACCGCACAATTTCGACCGTTTCACCGCAGATTATACCACACTAGTGAGTAAGTACTCGATTTCTATGTTTGTATCTCGTTCTCGTCTTGCCCATTACACTGTTTGATCTGTGGCTTTGTCCAGTGTTTTCATGCTTCTCTATATTCAACACTTGCACTGGATGTTGAGCTTGTATCTTTGCCCTTTGTCATTCAGTTTTATTGCTCTTGACATATTTGACTTGAGGATGAGGTAAATGGACACGAGTTGGAGACGCTCAAAGAATTGCTAAAAGGTGTTGAATGCAAGTAGTTGTAAAAAAAGATTTCTTCATATGTTTTTAACCTTTGATTCATCTAAGTTCAACTTTAGAAGTTTTAGTTATTTTTGGACATAGGAAATTATTTCCTGGATTTACTGAAAGACCAGGCAAATATTATGCCTAGTCGTGATGTCGAGTCATCGTAGTCTATAATCTGTTTCTGAAAACTTATGACAAATTCCCATTGCCTATTGAATTATGGATACAAATAAACAATAGAAAAGCAGTTTGAAAAATGCACGTATTTACCACAAGAGGATGCTGGTCAAAAATGAGGTAGTACCTAGTGGCTGTTTTTAGAACTAAACTAGATTGGTTATTCCAGTTTCTACCACTCTTCTGGCTATTTCAATTACATTAAGGCTTACATTTATTCTATAATTTATGTTTATTTGAATTTCTAAGTGGTTAATAATATATTTTATGGATATTTTAGTGAGAATTTACCACTAGCTTCGATAATGTTCTTTGGTGCTTTGACGAAAAATGAGAACGGCATAACAATACGGCCATCATTCGTCCGACCAATCCCGAAGCGCGTAACAAACCCCATTCGCTTTCAGATTGGTGGCTGTAGGTGGCTGCATTCACCATTTTGATGATGCACGCTTGTTTTTTGCGCCATCTGTTGTGGGTTTTCACAACCAAAATACAAATGGCATTTTGATCCCATTTGAAATCTTCATGGTCGTTTTTCCGATTTTCTATCGGTAAATTCTTTCATAAAATACACTTCGTGCTTGAGTAATTGTTAAATTTAGGTCAGCACTCATCTTTTTGTCAGATAAGATTCGTGCAGGCCTAATTATTTGACAATTACTCGGCTCGCTCGGTATATTACTACTGAGTATTAAACAGTCATTTTTAAATTGAGCTTTTTCTTATTGGTTGAGAATGATCACATGACTAGTTATACGTATCCTTGCACTTGGGATATGTCCAACCAATGGAAGTTTGTCACAAGTTTTCTGAAAATGTCATCACTGCATCCCGGTTTTTGGCAACAAACGCCCGGGAATGCAAAGGAGCGACTACGCCCTGGCGGAAGTGTAACCGCACACCAAATTCTCCATTATAGTGTATGGCAGTGGCGTGACAACATTTAGTTAGGCCTAGGTGCCAACCGCAGGCCAATTTGGCAAACGGTTAGAGAAGACACTTCTCCTCCCATTCTATTCACTGCATATTGATGATGAAAAGAAAACATTTATTTTAGAGAGGAAATTTTTTTTCTATAACATAACACATAATCCTAGAAAAAGAATTCTGTTTCTTGCAATGCATGTAGCAATTTGTCTCCCTCTGGCAAAGGATTTTGTCTTTTTTCATTTCTATCTCATTCTCTATTTTTGTGGGGTTAAGGTCGCTTGTTCATGTAAACTGTAATAAAAATCGCTTTTTGGTACTGGAATAAATCAATTATTAGAAATCCATTAATCACAATCTGATTAACTTGATAATGATTAATTAAAACATGCTCCAATGCCATTTCAATTGACTTTGCACTGAAAAATGAATTATTGACCTGCGATTTCAACCAGCACGGGTGACCCCGCTTATATCGTCAAGGAAAAATAATAGCGTTAAGTAGTCGAATCTTTTTTTGTTCTGTTTACAAATTCAGAGATAAGAAAATAATCAAACAGAATGAATTTATACATTTTATCCATTCAAATTATCGATTTGTCCTCCCGGTCCCACCTAGATGTCGTGATAGCTCAAAATTAAATACTAAAAAAAAAAGGATTTTTTTGGTGGAACCACTCGTGTTTTTTTTTGCACATCCCAAAGCATTAAGGCTAGTTCCCACTAATGCTCACACACCTACACGTAAGGTGAGGGATGGTAGGTGTGAAGTGCATTGTGGGATACTAATATACGCGGTTGCAAGTCAATGTGGTATTCCCTGCAAGGACTGTGAAAAAATCTACATTGGAGACACCCAAACTACACTAAAGCAGCAGAGATCCCACGCTACGAGGATGAAAACAGTGCGATCTATAGACACATATAGTATCACAAAGGAAGACATTCGATCGATTGGGAGGGGGCAAAAATGATCATAAAGAAGAATTCTCAAGGCTTAACGTATCAAACTTTTTTTGGGGCCCTGATATGAATGTTTTATGGAATTTTTTTTTTTTTTGGAATTTGGGGGCCTCGTGACTGCAAGAACCTATAAACCAACTCTTGCTGAGGGGTGGGGGGGCTAATTCTACAATTTTTGTTTTGTTGAGGATTTTAGGGTAATTTTATTTTATTTTATTTTATTTTATTCTATTTTTGTGTCTGCGGATTTGGGGCCTGCGGATTTAGGGCCTGCGGATTTAGGGCCTGCGGATTTAAAACTTGTGGATTTAGGACCTGCGGATTTGGGACCCTGCGGATTTGGGACCTGCGGATTTGGGACTTGCGGATTTGGGACTTGCGGATTTAAAACCTGTGGATTTAGGACCTGCGGATTTAGGACCTGCGGATTTGAACCCAGCCCTTTGAGGCCTTAGGCGTGCGTCTATTGCGCTTAGGCCTAAGCAGGGGTGGGGAACCTCAGGTCCACGGGCTGCATCAGGCCCGCCAAGGGCGATTTGTACTTGTATTTTGCAATTGAACTTGTAGGTTTTTTGCCTAAAAGTGGATTTTCTAACGTTAGAGGACGTAATTAGGACGTAACACCTAACATTAGGTCGTGACCAGGGCCGGGGGTGCAAGAGGTGCACGGCACCTGGGCGGCCGGGCCCAGAAGGCGGCCTTGGACCCCAAACAATCTTTTTTTTTAGGTTTGAAATTTTTTTTGGTAAGAAAACTGGGCAGCAGCTCATAAGTTTTCACTCTGTCGGCTGGGCTCAGGGGGCGGCCTCGGAATAAGGGCGGCGGCACATAGCTTGCACCTTGGCGGCAGACAACCCAGAGACGCCCCTGAGTGTAACCATAAGTGGGGAACCTGCGTTAGAACGAGTGCCTGCTGTCACAACTCACGATATTCATTTTTATAAAATGTAGCCTCAGTGCCCGATCGTAAACGGTGTCCATACGTTGGTCAGTACTTGATCCCAGGTGCTCCATTCAAGAAGCGGTTATCGAGACGCGACCTGTGCGACTCCTACTCGACCGTCAAAGTTGGATGCGATGCCACCGATACCATCGAGTTTCGCTATGAGTGCACTACACAGCATCAAGTGCAAGGTAATAGGGAGTTGTATACATTTCAATATTCCTCGGCTTATTATTGTTACTGCTGCAGCTTTCCATTGCCATGGTAATTGGGATGAAAATGGAACGAGTTATTTGATCACTTCCCTCAAGGGAACAAAATCAAAATATTGCTTTGTAAGTTTCTTGTCTTTTGTGTTTTCAGCTTCCAATTATTGTTTTTGTGTTTTTTTTAGATTTATACCCAAACGGACAATATAGTGAAATTTTCCAGTGTAAGGGACTCGTGTCCTAGGAATATTCAGCCAGGTGTAGGAGGATTTTTAGCCTTTAATTTCACTGCTACCGATGGTAAGTAGACAATTCTAGCGCTTGATGTAGTGTGTGGTAGAGTAAGAAATCCAGATGATGTGCAGGAAAATATTTATCTAGATTAAAAACAATTTATGGCTTTCAGTCCAGGCATTTATCTTAATATTAATGAAACAAACAAGTAAGGTTTTGCAAACTATGTGGTCATCTGTGGGCTGTTTGTTTGCAGTTTGAAAGAAAACTGCAAAGTCTGCCACTTGGAAGATTACCAGAGAGCTGTTTGTTTTACTTGATTGATATACATTTTGTGGTTTGAATTGATAAAACTCACCAAAGCCGGAAATTTAATGAAAATAAAGACATGTTTTGCATCATGATTAATACGAACCGCGATAAGACAAATTTTTGTTATAACAAATTTTTTTTAAAAGGAATTTGTTGGTTCGCCATAGAACACCATGTTAAAAAATTTCGATTATAAAGAAATGTGTATATAGGGCTAACCAACGTAGCGCTAATGGTATGTAGCACTAACCTACAAAAGGCTAATGGTATATTGATATCGGATGTAAGGCTAAATTACAAAGGGCTAAAAAAAACAGTTTTATTAGCGTTTTGTCTGATTTGATCAGACGAAACGCTAACGAATTTTACTTCAAAATACTTTAGCCTTACGTAAAGCTAACATGTTCAGACGTTAGCTTTACGTAAGGCTAACGTACTGCAAGGGGTCGTGGCCGAGGACGCGGTCGTGGATGAGGTCCACGATAAATTTAAGTTACAAATTAGTTATAGTTATAAAAATAATTAATTTAGTAATAAAACGCAAAAAAAAAACACAATTAGCTTTTCGTCTGTCACAACCGGACGAAACACTAATTTTTTTTTTTAGTTTTTTGTAAATTAGCCCTACATTGGTAACCAAAATAGCATTAGCCTTTCATAAATTAGCGCTAAAAACTGTTAGCGCTACATAGATTAGCTCTATATACAGCGCCCCAATTTAGATATATACGAATGATTCGTTGTAAAGAACAAGTTTTTTACGAACAGTCTAATATACGAGCACTTGTTATAATGAATTTTTACATAACGAAAATGGATCAGTATATGTGACAGAAGATTTGATTTTTAAAATTAATGAACTTGAATATTTTAAATTCGAAAAATACTGTCAAAACTTAAACTCAAACAGAAATCACTAAATGTATAAATAAATAATGTTTTTCATGATAAAAATGAATTTTTTTTTAGTTGCAAAGCTAAAAAAAACATTCAGTACCGTAGTTTGTTATAACAAACTTTCGTTATAACGAGCCGGTGTCTCGGGTTCCTTGCGATTTGTTATAACGACGTTTGATTGTACCGATTATCGGTGAATATCGTTAATATCCTAAGTCTGATTAATCTGGGTTTTATTTTGCTTTTGGTTTGTTGGTTTATATATCAAAACGGAAGTTGTTATATATAATCAATTATGATTGCTGCGGGTTGCATAACCGAGGTTGAATTGCGGTGTCTACCACTGCATGTAAAGCAAATAAATTTTTAATTTTACTGAGTAAACAGCTGGAGAAAATTCTTTCAGAAGATGAAAGTGATCATAAAAAATGCCTTCAGATTTGATTTTCTTATTCATTATTAAAACGAAGTGAATTGAAAAAAATGCTTCCAGGAATTGAAATTAAAGTGAATGAAACTTTAATTTTAATTTTCTACATTTTTTTTTTATGGAACTTGCTGTTGGTAATTATTTTTTTGATATTCAAATATTTAGATTTCAATTATGAGATTTGATATGAAAGTCTTGGCTTTTTTTGTAATCATTTTGCATGCCAGTTTTTGGAGTTGCTTAAGTCTAGGTGGATGACTGGAAATGGCATATTGCTGCAGCTGAACCTAGGACTTTAATGGCAGGTTTTTCTGATGAAAGAATTCAAAATTTCATTCAAAATTCAAAGTTTTACAAAAGGATTTAAGTTGTTATAAAAAAATTGTCTACATTTTATTTTTTTAAATTCTAAATTAAAAAAACATTTTTTAAAAATTTTATTTTTTTAAATTCTAAATTAAAAAAACATTTTTTAAAATTTTATTTTAAAACTATAAAAACTTTTTCAAATTTTATTGATAATTTTCTAATTTTTGTTGATAATTTTGTAAATTTCGTTGATAATTTTCCAAATTTCATTGAAAATTTTCTAAATTTACTAAAAAAAATTCCAAATTTCATTGAAAAATGTCTAAATTTACTAAAAAAAATTTCTAAATTTACTAAAAAAAAATTCCAATTTTATTAAAAACTTCCAAATTTCATTAATAAAATTCCAAATTTCATTTAAAAAAAATTCCCTAATTTCATTTCAACAAATTCAAATTTTTTTTAAAGAAATTAGTTATTTTTTCATAAATGTTCACAAACTTTTACAATTTTTCACAATTTTCACAAATCTTCACATTTTGTTACAAATTTTCACAAATATTCACAATTTTTTCCAAATATTCACAATTTTACACAAATATTCACAATTTTTCACAATTATTCACAATTTTTCACAAATATTCACAAATATTCACACTTCTTCACAAATATTCACAAATATTCACACTTCTTCACAAATATTCACAATTCTTCACAAATATTATCAAATATTCACAAATATTCACAATTTTTCACAAATTTTCACAAATATTTACAATTTTTTACAATTTTACAAATTTCTCAAATTTTTCCAAATGTTATTTGAGAAAAGTCAAAATTTCATAAAAATTTTATGCAAAACTTTATAACCATTCAACGTCTGTTCCTCCTAGATCAGTGCCATCAAAACGATGGTGACATGAGTTCATCCGCTTCGTCTTCATCTTTCCCTTGTTTGTGTGTGTGCCTCACTCTACTTGCAACCACCGCCATTTTCTCCACATTGAATATCTTCCAAAGATGACCTTTAACCTCGATCTACTTAGTTTCAACCAACGTTGTGGCCTCAATTACAACATATGGAGTGAATGAATAACATATATATCTGTAACCAACAACAAAAATGGTGGACAACACCTTTAAAAAAATACTGTGACAACAAATCTCCAACAACAAATTTTATATTCGAATTTGATCTCCAATTCGAAACCGGAAATGACTACAACAATCAATTAGGAACGGAAGTGGTTCGACAAACGAAACTGAAACCAGTGGTATATTTCTCGCGGAAATTAGTTTGTTTTTTGCTACTACTTGGTGACGAAAAATACGTATTAAACGAACGTTATTAAAATGCATGCAGAAAAACTTATTTGTAATATAGATTTATAAACAACAAAAACAAACAAAAAAAATATTGGATTGATTGATTGCTCAGAATTTTTAATTATTCTTCCTATTCTATATCGATTACGTCTTGTAGAGTAATTTGTAATTTAAAATGATAAATTAGTCGGTTTTCCTTTACGAGCTTTTATTTTGAGTTGTATTACTGTAAATAAATCTAATTAGGTATTAATACAAAGATTTGATTTTATTTTCGCATATTTAATTACGGAATTCACAGTTATGACGTCATGTCATCGAAATGGCCGACTTTGAAACGGGAGTAAGGACTGTTTTAAATCCGTCGTCCAGTGCGATCGAAACGTGCATCGACTTGAAATAATTGTGCTGTTGTGTAAATTGATGTGTGAACGTTTATTTACGAAGGAAGTAAACGAAATGGAACGGTTAATATGCGGTGATATTTGCATCGAGCGACGTCGTGCCTCTCGGGATACATTTTTGAGGCAACATGGACGATGTAATCAAGGTAAGACTCTAAATTATGGCATTTATTTCAGTAGAATTAAACCCGGAGACGCTTGTGCTTTAGTCTAGGGATAGATCAAGTTGTGCTGTGCAACAAGTTAATTTAAGTTTGACTTTTTGCTGCTTAAATTATTGATTAAACAAAAATTTCAATTTCATTTTTATTTCCCTTTCATTAAATTAAATAATTTAAAAATAATTTAAAGCAGAAATAGATTCAATAATTTAGAAATAATTTAAAGGAGAAATAAATAAATTAATTTAAAAAGAATTTGAAAAAGAAATTAAAATTAAAATTTAGTGAGTGTCATGAATAATGCAAGTTTTTAATCGATTTTGGTTAAGCATTTATTCACCAGGTCCAGGTGAGTAACTAGCTGAGAAGTCAGACATGTATCTGAGGGAGGGTTGCCAATCTTTGTGAAATCTTAAGAAATTTTTGTGAAATCTTAAGAAATCTTTGTGAAGTCTTAAGAAATCCTTGTGAAATCTTAAGAAATCCTTGTGAAATCTTAAGAAATTCTTGTGAAATTCTAAAATTCGTAGCAAATTCCTGAGATCTTTGTAAAATTCTAAAATTTGTAGCAAATCTTCTAAAATTTGTAGCAAATCTTTTAAAATTTGTAGCAAATCTTCTAAAATTTGTAGCAAATCTTCTAAAATTTGTAGCAAATCTTCTAAAATTTGTAGCAAATCTTCTAAAATTTGTAGCAAATCTTCTAAAATTCTGGAAATCATAAAATCCATAGCAAATTCCTGAAATCTTTTGAAATCCTCTGAAATCTTGGAAATCAATAAGAAATCTTAAGAAATTAATAAGAAATCTTAACAAATCAATAAGAAATCCTAAGAAATCGATAAGAAATCAATAAGAAATCCTAAGAAATCAATAAGAAATCTTAAGAAATCAATAAGAAATTCTAAGAAATCAATAAGAAATTCTAAGAAATTCTAAGAAATTCTTTTGAAATTCTAAGAAATATTTGTGAAATTCTAAGAAATCTTTGTGAAATTCTAAGAAATCCTTGTAAAATTCTAAGAAATCCTTATAAAATTCTAAGAAATCCTTGTGAAATTCTAAGAAATCCTTGTGAAATTCTAAGAAATCCTTAAAAAATCCTAAAATCCATTGAAAATCCCTGAAATTCTTAAAATCCTAAAAATTTTCAAAGATTTTAAAATCTCGTACGCTATTTTTGCAATGGCGCCCTCTTGCATATATATCGCATTTACGGCTGGCGACTCCTCAGAGTTCTGCCTGTTCCGTTTATTTCCACCAAAAATTATTGAGTAGGAATAAAACAAATCAGTAAACACTATATAAAATCAAAAAATCCCGCTATGAAAAAGAAGTTATCACAACGAATCAGACAATCGTTAATCTCTCCGACTCCGCAATTAATTTTGTTTGGATTTCTTAATTTGAATTTGTTGCTGCGGAAATAAGAAGAATGTTTTGGAACAGCCAGAAGCAAGAGGTGGCAATAATTCATCCGCCATCTTATCTCCACCCACAGAACAAATTGCTATTGATAATTGTATTCCTTTTGAAATTTATAAGTTTAGGATATTGTGTTCCACGTGTAATGGCTATATGGAAAGCAATAAAGATAAATGGCTCTGATAACAAGTGATTCAAAAACACATTTCCATAAGACTTAATTTACACTCCGGTAACATCAATATGGCTGCCTCGGTGTGTGGGTGCTAGCTCATCTCATGTTAATGTGTTTGCCTAAGTTATAAACTGAATTTTAACACGTTCAAACAACAAAAAATTTATTTGTAAAATCAAATTATAAATGGTTTCATGAAAAAGTGCTTGATATGCAAGGATGGGGTGGGGGTGGGGGTGGGGAGGTGGAAAAAAAATCCTAATGGTTATTGCTCCATATACAGGCCTAAGTGACTGCCAACCCCATATTTCTTGCTTGGTGAGCTTGACTGCATGACATTGGTGTACAGTGGAGAGTTATGTGGGAGGAATTCCAATTCAGCTTGGAGCTCTTATAATGAGAATGCATTAAAAAAGGGGTATGGTGGAAGAGTGGAGGGGAAAATTGGTTTTATTACAGATCAGAAGAAGAAAAAAGACCGAGAGTGTGCACTCACTCATCACTACTCATGAACTTTGAACCAGGGTCTGTGGGACTTGGATTTCATATTGATCTTCACTGGTTAGATGACAGTTAAAGGGAAAGTTTTTGTCGCGGTGTGGACATTGTGTATTTCTGTGTATGTGCCATAAGTGGTGTCGTCGAGTGCTGGATGCCGATTGAACGCGGTTTTTAGTGTCCATTTTGTTTTTATAAACACTGAGGTTTTTAATTTTGAGATTCCGGGATTGAAAAATCCGAGATCCTGGCTGGTATTTTTTGAGATTTGAATCCCGAGATTGATTTTGACCGGTATCGGCTATCGGCCCGATGTTACGCAGTTTGCGCCATATACTTTTACCTTATAAAAACTCCCGTTATGCCAACTATAGTGGAAAACTCATAAGTCTAACGGAGCTTACGCTATATTGTAAAATAGCGTAGCCAATCCGGTAATTTTCCACTATTTACGTCACTGTGATGTCACTGACCAAAAATTACGATTTGCAACGACCTCGTTCGCCGCCATTTTGAATTCTCCGCTTCATTCGCGAGAGGAGTGTACGTTACTGTTTATCTCATTGTTTTCCTTTGGAAATCATTTAAATTCGCAATAATAAAGTTGCGGCATTGTTTCGAATTAGTTAAAACAGAAATTGTATCTATATTTAATATAAGAAACAGTTCCTAGTTTTGGAAATCACGTGACTTTGTAAGGTAAGTCGACTTTTATAACCGTAACGTGAAAGCGCGAGCGCAAACTGAACTTTTATACTTTTACGGTACAACATTTATAACGTAAAATTGACTATAATTTTAAGGGAAAAGTACATGTCGCAAACTGTGTATTTTGGAATTTTCTGATACCGGATCCGATATTTTTTCACGTAGCCAATACCGGAATCTTAAGATTGAGATTTTTTTAAGATGTTGACGGCAACTAAGCTTAGCGGTTTGCTAAATACGATTACATTTTGTACAGGAAAAGGTAGCATTAGCCATGTGTTGTAACATCCATGAAGTGACATATTTAAAGTGACATTTTAATTTGTTGGCCTTTGAAAATTGGAGGGAAATTTTCAATTAATAAATGTGGTGATTCAACATGGCATTTTGAATTGGCACTCTGTTGTGGAAATTAAAAGCTGGTGTTCCATCGTTTGAATAATGGGGATGTTAAAGGATTTGCTTTGTGGTTTTCAATTCTCTTCTGCCAAGAAATCGTTGACCACTATGCAAATCATTACAAATACATAATTCATATCGGTTTGGACTGCCATTACTTATTTGGCGGCTCTTCGGCTATCATTTGGTGCAACTTTCTTCTTCTGTGTGTGCTTTGATACTTTGTTTGCAATGCTATTGAGACTGTTGGCAAGAATTTACTCTTTTGTTTACAGGGTGATTAATGAAACTTAGTTGCTGGGTCTTTTTTTTCTTTTTTCAAAACGCCTGATTTGATCGAACATTGCAGCGAGTTTCTTGGTTTGCCCTTTGTTTGAGTTTATTTGTGTTTGTTGTTTTATTCTTTCTTGTTGTTTGCAGTGGAATGTTTGGAGCAATGCTGTTTTCACTTGAGGTCAGATATTGCTAATGTAAATCGATGAGCTAAGCTTGCTGACCTTGTGGCTGGCTGCAAGTGGGAATCCCCGACTCTGAAGCAATCAATATGTGGAAAAATCAATTGCTTTGGCGTTGACTCAAGCTTCTCCGGCAGCAATAACGGCAATGCAAGAACAAAACGCATTGGGGCAGTAAGAAAGTTACGAAGTAGTAATATCACCGAGAAGCAAGTAACGGAGTAATAGTAAGCAGGTACTTTTCCGTTATAAAAATTCTCGTTATGCCTGTAATTATAATGGAAAACTCATAAATCTAACGGAGCTTACACTATAGTCTGGTTCACAAAACTTATGACAAACTCCCATTGGTTGGGCATATCACAAGCTCAAGGATACATATAACTTGATCATGTGATTATTCTCAACCAATAAGAAAGAGTCAAATTAAAAATGGCAGTTTAGTGCTCACTAAAATATTCCTAAAATAAAGTATTAACTACATACAAATAAATATAAAAATAAAACTTAAAAAAGTTTAAAATTGAACGTATTTAAAGTAGCTAGAAAAAGAATTAGAAACTGGAATCGAAAGTGGGTTCAAAACTGAACCCGAACCGGGCTAACCGGTCAAGGTTGCTTCTAAAAATAGTCACTATTGGCGCTATTGTCGATCAACGTCTTCTTGTGGTGAATAAGTGGAGTTTTTGCACTACTTTTCAATTGTGCATGCGTAACAATGATGTAATGGCTGCGGACAGGTCAATAGCCAATGGGAGTATGTCGTAAGTTTTGTGAAACAGAGTATAGTTACCATTTTCTCCGTAAAGCAAAGTATAATTATAAGGAAAAAGTTCTTGCTGGAAACTGTTACTTCAATTACAGTCCCGGCTATTAATCGAAGAAATACGCTAATCCTCCTTTTTGGAATCTGTGGGATGACTTTCATGAGGACCCAACCTTGCATTTGCATTAAACCGGGAAAACTACCGAAAACTCAGTTGAGGTTGGTGGTGAATTTTCTTGCCGTAGAATCCAGTACCTAAGCCTTACCTATTTCAAGACAAGAATTATCTTATCACAAAAGTAAGAGATAGAAGATGCCGATAATGATAATTATAATCATTCCCCGAAACGATTATCGGCAACGAAGTATCGTTAGTGGATCTACGCTCCGCCATCCCACAGGTTGGACAAGACAATGGTGATAACGCTGTAATAGCATGTGCGAAATGGTTTGCGATATTAACTGATGATGGTTGCATCACTACCATGACCCATTGGCTGATTAGCCTCAGCAACAGAAAAGTGCATTAGATGTAGGGCTTCAGCACGCTAGAACTAGGCAATCACAATAAAGGTAATAAGCCTTGAAACTGTTGTGAGTAATAGTGATTACTTCACTCTTCACATTTTCTATGAACAATAATTTAATAATATACATTTCTTGGATTTAAAGGATTTTCAAGCCTTAGAATGCTTTTTCCTTGGAAATTGTTCCTGGGAACATCTTGTACTGTAAGTGGTGTTTGATAATTCTGGATTAAGTTTATATTTGTACATGAGTTGTGAATGTAGTGGGAAGCTGCAACATTTGTATACATTTAGTAATGGTTGAGGCTTTGCAAAATGTGATGTTATTTGCTCTTAATACTCCGGCTTTATTGTGCACCATTTCAGTTTGTAAATGGCTTTACTATCTGGCAATTCAGTTTAATTGGAAAGATTTCAACTTTATTCTTCATGTTTATCATTACAACAATGCTAGGATTTAATATTTGGAATAAATTGCATTTTCTCATTGCAGTTCACTTTGTTGTAACTTATTTCAGCGAACCATTCAACGAAGCAATACATCCAACAGTAGATGCTTTCATCAAGTCACGTTTAACTTGTAGTTTAACATGTTTTGTTGTTTAAATGTTGTGAGCATGTCCACTGCGACTATAAACAGAGTTAATCGGCTACTGTTTTTCGAGTGGGACAAGCTGTTTAAATGTGCTGTTTAAAATGTTGTTTAATCTAAATCTATAACTATATTTCTCAAAGTTTGTGTGTATGTACTGTGTGTTCCTATGCACGGCCCAAATTTACATCCAAATTTGCAGTGATACTTCTAATACAATACCTAGGCCAACCTAGGACACGAAAATATTGGTATCGATCAAAGTTTAATTTATACGTGCTTGCAAACGACGGGAAAACAAGGAATGTTGTTTACTATCATAAATTAAATACTGTATTTCTTCGATTTAAAGTTGCCCTCGATCACAAGTTGCCTTCGATTACAAGTCGCGGCAAAATATCAACACTTGGAATATAAGTCGCCCTCGAATACAAGCCGTGGCTAATATTTGAGGGCGATTTGTATTTGTATTTTGCAGTTGAACTTGTAGGTTTTCTGCCTAAAAGTGGATTTTCTAATGTTAGAGGACATAATTAGGACGTAACACCTAACATTACGTCGTGGCGACAATCAAACAAAACGTCATGACGTAAATGGGAACGCTTACACGACAAAACGTTATGTGGAATTCGACGTTCTCAATTAAAGTCACCCTCGAATAAAAATCGCCCTCGATTGTAGGTCGTGGCAAAAAAATTGCATTTGCAAATATAAGCTGCGACCTTTAAAGGGGAATACGGTAAATAACTAAATGATTCATTATACGTTTTCAAATTTCGGGCGAAGCCGGGCCAAACTGCTATTGTCATGTGTCCAGGCAGAATGGGTGAATTCCTGTTACAAGATTTAACGGTAGAATTTGCAACCGGCAAAAGAGGTGCTAAAATGATCATATTATTGTGCCGTCTTGTCGCACAAGTTACTTTCAAGATTGCGACAAGTTTTACGAGTGCAAAGTTGCAGGTAGGGTTGCATGTTAGTCCACAAAGATTAATTTAATTTATATCAGTTACTCAAGTTGTCAATTAAACGCACAATTCTTATTCTTACAGGTCTTGATAAGTCTAACAACTGGTTTGTTTTAATGGGTTTAATCTAGCTCTTCGGATGCCCAATGGGAGTGAAGTAAGACAAGAGAAAATTAAAATATTTGCAAATTGCTTGAATTTGATAAATGGCTCTCTGGTGGCTGTGATAGTGTTCTGCTGCACTTGTTTATGTTGATCTTTAAGTTTAATCTTTGGTCTGCTGGAAATGGAGTGAGCAAAGAAAAATGGAAAACAAATTTGCTTGCAAGGTTGGTAGAGATTTGGAAGTTTGGCTGTGTTTGTGTCAGGTTTCGCATTATCGATGTCGGATAGAAGCCGGACCGCAATGTGGGGCTTGAAATAGGTTTCACGCTTGCTTGGAAACCCCGGGTTTATGAAAAATGATTCTTTCAACTAGTTTTATCTTGTTGTTTCTTTGGTGGTGATGAAGTATAGGAGAGGAAATTTTAAACAAAGGAAGAAGAAAGAAAGAAAGAAAGAAAACACATGAAATATTGATTTGTTATTTCCAAAGGATATGGCTCTGAATCAGATGGTGAAGACTGGTGTGCAGGTGGTGGGTTTTAACTGACTTGTGTTTCCTTTTGTTTGTAGTGCAATGTAATGGTTTTTTTTTTCAATTTTTTTTTTGAATTATTTTACTAGTAATCTGTATTTAATTTTTTTTTTTTTTTTTAGGTCTTTAACAATTGGAATTTCAGGACACATCTGCAAGGGAAAATGTTAATAGAGAGGTTGGTAATCAATGCTAGAAAAACAAGTCCACTCTGGGACCAAGCGACTGTTGCAATCACGGGTTGGTCTGAAGCTCTGCAGAAGATTACGTGCTAAGACAACAAACATCCATTCATTCATATTCATATCGCAAACTACAGGACTGATGTTTAAGGATGAAATTTGTTTGCTGACAGGGATAAATACTTTGGTTCAAAATGCTTATTGCAGCAACGGCTGAACTTTAGATTAGCAGCCATTTTTGATATTGATGAAAGTTATTTTACGCATTGAACTTGAGGAGCTGAGTCGAATGATACCAGTCTCAACTGTTGGAAATGGGAGATGAGATCTACTTATTAGCAAGGTTAGGTCAGGTTTGGTTAGGCTAGCCGTATCGTAAATGGTCGCTAATCTAAAGTAGCAACCATAGGCCTAGTATGGACTAAAGCGATCTTAACAGTTGTAGCGGAATAAGAGAGCGTTCATTCATCTTAGGTAAGAATTTAAGATAACGTTTATTGTCAGGAATTTACATAGGGGGCGCTGAGTAATCGCCGTCATACAAAATGACTTAAGGTTGTGCAAGGTAGCGTACACAAAGGGCCCAGCTCTTTCGTGCTGCCTTGGACTTCGCAAACCCTAAAGCCAGATTCAAGCGTATGCTCATCATCATAAGAATGAGTAAAAACAATTATTATTATTATTACTTATTATTATTTTTATTGTATTTGTGCGATTATAAGAGTCGATCTCAAATTTTAGTCATATTGTAGAAAGCGGCAATTTCATATAATAGTCGTCCTTTAATAGAAATCACGGTTATTATTCAATAGCAACTGTAATATGAGGCCGTATGTCTAACTTTACACATTTTTAATTTCGTTTACAGAACCAAATGTTTAAGAATTAAATGTTATATAGGTTATATTTTTGTCAACAATTGACCAAAAACCGTCAACAGCCACGTCAATGCGGCGTGACCATCACGACGTTTTTGCGACGTTATTGGGGCGTTATTGCAACTTGTTCTGCGGATTAGGGACCTGCAGAAATCTTATTCTGCGGATTAGGGACCTGCGGAATTGGGACTCTGCGGATTAGGGACGCAACAAATTTTTATTCATTTACTAAAAATTTTATTAAAAGTTTAACAAATTTTAATATCTGCGGAATAGGCACTCTGCGGATTAGGGACGCAATTTCTGCGGATTAGGGACCTGCGGATTAGGAACCTGCGGATTAGGTTTTCGTCGATTATAATAATAATTGTATTTATTTCCACGAATTCGGGAGGGTGTCCCCCAACAGCAAAAGCCAACAAGGAGGGGCACCCGAAAAACATCAAAACAATCAACAATAGCAACCAATACAACCAGCCAAGTCAAAGGAGAGGGTCTAAACATCTCAATAAATTTTTCAAAGAACAACAAAATATACCCACATTCACTAAACAATTGCAACTTAGCATCATAACCTGCAAAGGAATCTTCACATCTCCAAAAGCAAAAACAGAGTGGGTTGATCTAGTATCATGAAGTAGGGAGGGTAGTAGAAAGGACAATCTAGACAATAATCGTGCAGACATCACACACCCATTTAACAACTGAAAAACAAATATGCAATTGAATCTCTCCAAAAAAGCAGCCACAGTTTGCAAATTCAAAGCCTCCAAAACGCTACACCGGTTTAGCCAGGGTCTGATCATAACTTACAAAAAATATAACTTGACCGAATGTTGCGGCATACTGTAAAGCTAAATTCACATACATGCGTTATTGCTTCAGCGTTAACGTGCAAGCATAAAGCTCAAAGAAACAACTTCAACTTTGACAACACACAAAATTATGTTGGGCAAGTTGGGCAAAGCGCATAGATGATGCAGAGAAGTTTACCTGCAAAACAGGGCTTCGTTAATTTTCCAAAAGCTTTTTGTTTACAGGATTTGGGCGCGCTGGCTGAAATGACTGTAAATATTCTGACTATATGTAAAATGAGGACCAAAAAGAAATGTCCTAAGTCTCAAAGGTGGTGGGTGCAACCAACATGATTAGGCTAGTTTTCCATATTATTTGTCTCAAATGAACCAGCCCAATCAATTTTTTGCCGCCATTTAATTTTTTGAGTAGCCAAATCTCATCAGCAGACGTGAATCGACGAGAGTTGAGGTCGATTTTGATTGGTTGGCTGCAATGACAAGATCTGATCCTAAATCGACATTGTCATAAGTGGAGGTTCTACCGAGATTTAAATATTAAAAAGAATATTTTTGGCAGGAAATTATTTTATTCAAACGAATGGAGATAATTTGAAATCAAATAACGTATTATCTTAATTATTTTTTGCTAGTGTGAACGTAGCGTGAGCCTAGCATTAGTGCGGGCCAATTCCTGGCAACCGCCGTTCCTTTTTTCATTTGTTGGAAACTTGTGTTGGAGATTTCATCAGCCAAAGGCTTTTTTAAAGTTGAAATACTCATCTCTATTTGGAGTTGTTTTTTTTGCTTTAAAAGTGTAAGTCTTGGTGAAAATGTAGTCGAAGAGTTTTCGGTATGCTCAGCTTGTAGTCCTATCTTGTTGAGAGTTGATCAATCAGCTCTAAGGGTCAAAATCCATGGGGACTTGGGAAGATAACTTAGCAGCAACTGGTCCTGTGAAGGGTGTTATCTCCGCTTTTAAGCAATTTATTCAAGCCAAGTTTTAAAGTCCCCAGGATCTAGACAATTTTCGAACAGGAGGCAGAGGGTATTCAATAAAGGCTTAATATTTTTTAACTTTTTTTTTTTTTTTTTTTCAATAAGGGTTAATGTGTTGTAAAATTGGAGTGAGCAGTAATTAATTAGGTTTGCGATGAGATAAGATGGGGTGTTAGGGGAAAGCGTTTAAGGTTGGTCGCAGGTGGAAAACTGATGAAATTTAGGAAAAATTGATGGAAGTTTGGAAGAATTTATGGAAATTTGGAAAGATTAATGGAAATTTGGAAAAATTGATGGAAAGTTAGAAAAATTGATGGAAATTTGGAAAAATTGATGGAAAGTTGGAAAAATTGATGGAAATTTGGAAAAATTGATGGAAATTTGGAGAAATTGATGGAAATTTGGAAAAATTGATAGAAATTTGGAAAAATTGATGGAAATTTGGAAAGATTGATGGAAATTTGGAAAGATTGATGGAAATTTGGAAAAATTGATGGAAATTTGGAAAGATTGATGGAAATTTGGAAAGATTAATGGAAATTTGGAAAAATTGATGGAAAGTGGGAAAAATTGATAGAAATTTGGAAAAATTGATGGAAATTTGGAAAAATTGATGGAAATTTGGTAAAAATGATGGAAATTTGGAAAAATTGATGGAAATTTGGAGAAATTAATGGAAATTTGGAGAAATTGATGGAAATTTGGAAAAATTGATGGAATTTGGAGAGATTGATGGAATTTTGGAAAATTGATGGAATTTTGGAAAAAATTGATGGAATTTTGGAAAAATTGATAGACGTTTGGACAAATTGATGGAAGTTTGGACAAATTGGTGGAAGTTTGGACAAATTGGTGGAAGTTTGGACAAGTTGATGGAAGTTTGGAAAAATGTATGGAAATTTGCAATAGGTGTTTGAAATTTGGAAAAGTGATGGAAATTTGGAAAAGTGATGGAAATTTAAAAAAAAAATGATCCAAATTTAACTAAAATTAATAAAAACTCATAAAAAACATGGAATTTAAAAAACTTGACATAACCACACAAAAATCAATTAAACCTCAAAATTAATCCCCCAAAAAAAATCTTTAAAAAAAAAAAATTCAAATATCAAAATACCCATTTCCAAACTTCTCCATTCCCTAATTCAAAACACCACCAAAACCCTCCACCCTACAACCACAGCACAACAACCAAGATAATCCAAATTCCAGCACCCCCACACCCCTAGAGAATCCACAACACACACGCATACACTTTAAAACAACCAACAGTCTCTTCATGCGCACATCCCTAGATTCCCTACACAACAACTTGATAATTCCAAACGATCAAACCGCCAGGCACATTCCCATCATTTAATCCCACATTCCCTCGTTATAAAACTTAATTAGCCCCCCCAACAAAAAAAAAAAAAAAAAAAAAAGAAAAACTTTACAATGAAGATATCTCTCTTTCTCTTCTTGTTATTCCAACGCATAATTAACCAGACTATATTTAGTTTAAAGAAAGAGAAAAAGGGAGGGGAAAAAAACATTAAAAACGACTCCGGTTAGCGGAAACGAGTCCCCTGGTGTCGAATGATGGCAGCTTTGCAATAAAAAAAACTTCCATCGTTCTCTGTTGGACTGAGAAGTTATTCACACAAATCGTGGCCCGTTTCGCTCTCATTTGCCCGAGTTTTACGCACGGAAGAGCAGAAAATGGCGAAAAGTAATGGGCCAGTTTCCTCCGTGCGAAATGTGAGGATGTGAATCTTGTTGTGCATGTGCCCCTGGAGGTTTGTGCACTTTTGTGCTGCCTTTGCAATCTTAAGCATGGCGGTTGTTTCGGATTTTGCTTGGTTGTTTGTATGGGTTTTTTTTTTTTTTTTTTGGTTTTTAATTTCTTTGTGATTGGAGTGAATAGGTGGGGTTTAATGGGTGGTGATGAAAAATGTATGGGAGGTTTTGATGGGGAGTTTGGTTGGGTGGTTTTTGGTAGATGGGAAGATGGTGGTGGGTTTTTTGGGTGAGAGAAAAATGGGTTTTTGGAGGTGAGTTGGATTTTTGGATGGAAAAAATTGGATTTTTGGATGGAAAAAATTGGATTTTTGGATGGAAAAAATTGGATTTTTG